>SPJY01003962.1:827983-841501 GCA_005191435.1 Raddia distichophylla
GATACCTTGGAATACTCCTAGGTGAAAACTACAAGCGATATCCGTCCGCTTGCAGATTAATTTCTAAGAGCGTAAGAATCGCCAACACCTTCGCACGAGGCTGACGCAACCAACCGAGGCGCCACTACTTAACCAGACAGGTGGGGCCCGGGTCCCTCGTGTCAGCGACTCTAAAGTGAACCAGCGCGCGAGGGGTATCTGGAAGGTGGGGCCCACATGTAAGCGGCTCATCAGCTTGGTACGGCACAGATCTTGGCGCGGATCGGACGGTCGCGGTTCGTCTTCTTCCTCCAGCCATCGACATGGCCGACAAGCGACGGCGAACGACGCGGCGGCGCTGCGGTCAGCTCCGGCCATGTGCATGTGCGCATCGGCTTGTACAGCAAGGTGGGGCCCACATGTAAGCGGTTCATCAGCTCGGCACGGCACAGATCTTGGCGCGGATCGGACGGTCGCGGTTTGTCTTCTTCCTCCAACCATCGACATGGCCGACAAGCGACGGCGAACGACGCGGCGGCGCTGCGGTCAGCTCCGGCCATGTGCATGTGCGTATCGGCTTGTACAGCCTGCTACGGTTCCAAAGATGCTCGCGCCGAGGCCGATGGTGGCCAGACGCGGCGGCTCGGTGATGGCGGCGGTGCGAAGGCTCGCTAGAGCCAATTAAGCCGCGGGAGGGGCCTACATGCTACGTGCGTGCGCGGGGAGCTAGAGAAGAGGGTGAGGATGCTTACGGGGCTTCGAGGCAGAGGCGAGCTTGAGCGGAGATGGTGGACGATGAAGCCCGCGGCGACGGCCGAAACAGGGGTCACGCCGACACGGCTGCTCCGAGGTTCTCGCCTGAAATTTGTAGAGGGGAAAGATCAAGAGAGGCTCCGTGAAGCTCTAGGCGAGGGGAATCGACGGATGGCTTACGAGGCAGCGGGGAATTTATAGGCGACGAACGACACGGGTAAAAGGGGCGTGCTCGGGGACACAGTGGAGACAAGGGAGCGGCGACAGGGCGGCGCGACTGCAGGCGGCGATGCCAGGGCATGGCACGGCGCGGCGAAGGGACGCACGCGCGACGCGGACATGATGAAGGTCAGCGTGCGGCACGGCCGGCACGACGAAGCAGAGCAGCACAGTGCTCAAGGACGGCTGAGCGGCGCAGGCTGGCAGAGAGAGAGACAGACAGCGAAGGAAGAGAGAGAACAGGAAAAAGGGAAGTCTACAGTGATTGGCAGTGGGGCCCACATGGTCAAGGTCAAATTCAACGCATTTTGAATTTTGGCAAAATTTGGGGAATTTCCCAAATTGGGATGTTACAGGGCCCTCACGACGAAGCTCATATTATGACATACCAGCAGGTTAGCTCGTGAAAAGTTTTGGCATGCTTGTAGTCAGATCTTTATCCTTCGAAGTACACTAACAATGATTGTTGCCCGTGTAACCATGCGCATTGTTGCCAGCACAACGATTGGCCACCACAGGCTGCCCGTGTAACCATGCGCATTGTTGCCAGCACAACGATTAATTATCTTCACTTTATGAATTTTTTTCTTCACATGGTGTTGGTGCTAAAAAGTGTTTTTGGCAAAACACTTTTAGAATGAGTAAATTATATGAACGGTCCTAAACTATCACATAGTTCTCATCCAGCTCTCCAATCTTTCAAATTATAGTTTGGCCTACCTGAACTATTAAAGTGATCAAAATCCGGTCCACTGTTCGCACGCCACCACATGGGAGCCTTATGAATCCTTCCACCGTTGACAGTGCACGTGACATTTTTGTATTTTATACTTTTTAAGTAAATTATACTGGGGTTTATAAACTATCACACAGTTCTCATCTAGGTCCCCGATCTGGATGAAGATCGGGGAGTTTAAACTATAATTTGAAAAATCGGAGACCTGCATAAGGACTTCGTGATAGTTTAGGGCCGCCCATATAATTTATATAAAAATAATATAAAAGATAATAATGCCACGTGGACTGTCCACAGGGGTAAGATTCATGCTGTGGCCGTTTCCAGAAATCTGGGGGCCCTAGGCGAAATGCATAATGAAGCCTTAAATTTTAAAAAATTTATATATCTAATATAACAAAGTCATACTTTCACTCAATTATATAAATGTATTATTTTTGTACAATATTTATAAATATATTAAATATTACTGCTAAAAGATTGGCCTCATGTTCTACTAAAAAGCATCATGCGTCTTGTATTTCTTGAATTAGTAATGCGCTGATGGCATGCGCGATGTTGAATTGATGATCGACTGAAGCCTTCATTTAGCCATCAGGAAATTAGGAGCCAAGGGCCACGGCCTTCGTGTCTCTGGCATCTGCAAACATCGACACCGCCTGCAGATCATCGATTGGGTTGCATTGATGAGGGCGTGGCGGCGTGAGAGTTGGCCGTGCGATCAATCATGAAGGAACAAGTGATCACCAATCATGAATTGATAAAGGGGGCTCAACAGATGAGGCGATCGGATCAGGTGATGAATCTGACGAAGGGTCGGGGCAAGCGACGGGACTTCTAGGAACTGGGATCATCGAGACGGAGGTATGGAGGTAGGCAGTAGGCACTACAGCAGGCTAGCTGAATTACTGAATTTGGGGGCCCACCTTAATTAGGGGCCCTGTGCGGGTGCTCACCTCGCACACCCTCATCAACGGCCATATTGTGGAGCAGTCTTGTTGGCTCCTATGCGGTGGCGTGCTAACGGTGGACCAGATTAGATCACGTTAATAGTCCAGGGAGTCTAAACTAGAATTTAAAAGATCGGGGACCTCGATTAGAACCATGTGAGAATTTAGGGCCGTTCGTATAATTTACTCCACTTAGAATTTAGGTTTCTGAGTCCCTGCCAGCACCAATTTATGTTTCACGACATGACAGCCGATTTGATCCTGCAATTGGCAAGAAAAGACGTAATCAACTATTATGAACCGATTAGATCTATAAAATATCAAATCCACAACACGAGAAAACATATCTAAACAAGGGTAATAGGCAATGAAAATACACTCAGATATAATCTAAAGATAAAATTGCACCATTAGTCCCCAAACTTGTCATGTCTGTGGACATAAATCCGTAAGTATCGAAACCGCTTATCTAGGTACCAAAACTTGCGAAACCGTTGAAATCAGGTACATAGGCTGAATTTTTTGGCTATTTTGGTGATGTGAACTGCCATTTCAGCGCCAACGTAACATTTTTCTTTTTCTTTCTTACTTTTAATGTGGGATTTAGTAGTCACTTCCCCCTTTCTCCTTTCATTTCCATGACCCAAATCTCCATGGCTTCCTCTAGCACCAATCATACCGAAGAATCCGTATACTCGGATTGGAGCAACGGCGAAGCATCGTTGCCATTCTCCAAGAGGAGCGCTCTAGTGAGGTGCACGTGGAGGAGGAGGTTGCTGACACAACCACCATAGCTCAAATGCTGCATGAAAAGTTCCAGGTGGAGGATGACGCTATCATCGCCACCGAGACGGAGAATGCCACCCTCAGTAAGCCTTTGCGGATGCGGAGGGATCCAACGATGATGACAACAAGGACTAGGACAGCGACAAATAGTGAAATGGTGGAGGAAGAGGACGGTGATAGCAATGACGAGGAGCTTGAGGACGAGGAGGAGGAAGAACAAGAGGTGCAAAGGAGGATAGCATCTCCAAATATTCCGCCACCTCTGTCAAAGCCGATGTCACCAACCCATCATCCTTGACGATGATGAGGAAAATGATCCGGTAGCTCCTACGAACCCTCCTTTCAACCTTGATGATGAGATCATGCCCATCATGGATAAGACCAACACAATATCCATATGGTCGTCATCAAGCATTACCTTGATTATCTTAGCTAAATGGATTATTTTCACTTCTCCTACGATATCTACGACGAGTTAGCTACACTTCACGTCATCCTCTATATATTCTACGTCAACTTTGGTGGCATCATCACCTACTTGGCTCCATTGACCCCCTCGGCCTGGTCGATCACAGCATTGGCTTTGTCGACAACTGGATATGACGCCATCACATCCAGCAGTTTGGCCATCACCTTGGCTGCCTCCACTACACAAAGAAATATCAAGAAAGCTGCCTCTCTACCTTATGACGTCCTCAAGCCCAACCAATGGTCAAGCCCAATTCATTGTCCACGAGGCCAGTTCGGCCACCAGGAGCAGCCCAACTTTAAATGCCATAACTCGGTCATACGAAGTCTGTTTTGGATGTTCTTTATATGCACAAACATGCCCACGAAATAAAGATTTCCAATAGATTCAGTATGTGACCAAAATTCTATCGGAATGAACAGCAATTGCGAAAACAAGCAGATGTCCAAAGTCTGTCGCGTGCTGCGCCACACCTCCAATTAGGCCCGCAGGCCTTGTATGGGCTAGAGTTAGCCGGCCACCCCCTTTGTCATCCCCTAGTCCTCTGCCACCCATAAATTCAGTAGATGTTGCTAATTGAGATTTGGGTTTTGTTTAGATTATTCTGTCGATACAGTTACACCATCTATTAGTTTACGGAACCCCAAGTTTTTAACTTCGTCGGTAATCAGTAATTTTTAGATTGCATCTACCGTATTATTTCTTTTGTTCTCAATTTGCAGGGAGGGATAGGTCTTCATGGCTAGGTCAACTGCGTCTTCGCACGGTTGGTAACAAGTGAAGGAGCAGTGTAGCAACTGCTGGTTTCAGATCTATTCTGATTGAAATTCAACGTCCATTCTCATCAAATAACCTTACCCATACCTGTTCGAAGATCGGGCATGCTATTACATCACTCGTCGGTCCTTCCTCTCTAGTCAGCTCTTGTGGCAACAATGGTGGTGGTGATGCTAGGCCCTATGATGCGGACATCACCGACATGCATGCAAACATGGATCTACCGGCCTCTTCCATTGTTTCGTTACCAACATTGACGCCGACATCGACGACTTCGCCGCACCAAGAGAATCAAGAATAACGACAAAATGACATGAATCTTATGGGAAACGCGGGTGCTATATTAGTGATGAATCAAAATTCTACCGTAGTAACACAGGACACCCTGGAAGTAATTGATCATAGATCGAGTTACCTTATGACGCGCAGCACAACAGATGATGAGTCGATGAAGCCGGTTTTATAGATCTTCATGTAGTCGTATGGAAATAGTCATTCATGGCGATCCCATCGCCATCTCCTCGCCATGGCCAATCTTCACGCCGTGGTGGTCGTCGACGAGCTTGCCGGTGTTCACGACCTTTCCAAGCAGTCTACATTCAAATGGACATCTCGGCCACATTTGGACTCTATTTTTGATGATCTACCACTCGTTCGAAAGATGACAGAATTATCTTTCCAACGTATCAAATTTCATGCCCAAATTCATTCTGGATCAACGGGAATAGATGAAACAAGATCACATCTAGAATCTTTCTCAGGTTCGCATCGATTATTGCCACAAGAGTAACTCCTCTATGGTATCCACACGTACAATGATTAAATTCGTCCATACGTGGTGTGCTAGCACCAGCGCACAGACACCAAGTAAAGATGACAGCTATGGTTTGGTGAACTCACACACAGGCTCGTAACGGCCTCTCCACCGGCTCCCTTTGTATATTGCCCACCATTGGGCCCTCTACACTAGAGACCCAATCAGTTCTAGGTCCACATCATATGTGGCCCGTGCTATCCATTAGCAATATGTGACTCATAATTTTCATTGGGCATATCTAACGGTTCCCATTGCACAATGAACAATTGTGCAGTTACAATTTCCAACCGCCTTTAGTGTGTGACCTTGTAGATTCGTGGTGGACCCAGAACAACTTTTCCAATCCACATATCAACAGTGGATCCTAGTAGTACATATTGACCCACGAATGCACAGATTGATCAACATCGGCTAGACCATGATACACTCGTACATGTCGATCCCTTCGCCACGTGATAATAGTCAAGCTCAAGGCGAGATGCAAGCCAACCTTGTTGATAGCTCGACCATTTCACTCGCCAATGTAATGGATATCTGGTGATAATATGATTATCTAATCACATTGATACGGCCATGCACTTTCTTATGCACCACACCGAGGGGGCTAGAGGTATCTCTCCCATTATCTAGGAGGGGCAAATTTCACCTTGATAATCACACCCCTATCTATGTTTCATGGCATACCCAGTGATCATCTTTAAACTATCCATTTATGGTGTAGCATTTGATGACATCAAAACATACGAGCCCACATGTTGGGCATCAATGACGATCTCAGTTCTACGGACCATATAGGTGTACCACTCGAGACTATACGCTGATGACACTTTAAGAGATAACAATATCACAGCGTCTCGGAAGTGGGGCTGTCCAAACACCCATGTTCTGCAACATGTGTCCAATTTATTGATTTGATATCTCCATATCAATGATCTGGGAACATGACCAGCAATCAATACATGTGCTGATCTTAGGATCATAATGGTCCAAGTTATGATACGATCAAGGACCCATCATATAGTAAATGAGTTCCACAACAAGTCGTACTTGTTGATCAATACCGATAATGTTGTTGAAGGAACCTAGATAACAAATTATCCCTTATATACATAATAGTGACAATGTCATCTATAAGACAGTCTAATCGGCTTATCATTTATATTTTATCCACTTGCATCAGGGCTTACCGATCGGATATCCAATATCCAATTCTCATATGCGCCTTTTATAAAGGTTGTGATAATATTTGTCTAAGCTGAAACATTTTTCAGCTTCTTATCCCCATTAATAATGATTTCAAAGTACTACGCGATGTAACCATTACATGCCACATTTCCTCATTTCCGAAGTGCACATTCTTAACACTTCATAAGTATCTTAGAATGTTTTTAACATCCAGTGACATTTATCCGGATTGGATTGATATCTGCATATTCGGTGACATTCACCTTAATGCACAGGGCATGAAAACCACTTCTTTGGAATTTATTAATATCATCAAGTATCAAATACTGAATCTTGTTCTCCAATGTGACATACATAGGAACTAATTCCCATTTGAACCTCTCAACATTATGTTAACATATAGGCCTAATCCAATTAGCCTTTCATATCTATCTCTATACACCTTTATGCCAAAATCATGGAACATTATTTTGATCAACAATATGTCATACATATATAGGATCAAGAAAATCAGTGTGCTCCCACTTGCCCTTGATGAACAAGCCAAATAATTTGACTTTTAATTAAAACAAATATTCAACTCTGATATATTTGTTTCAGAAAATTTCATACTTTAATACTTCATGGATCATTGAAACATTGAGGCCATGTCGAAAACACAATCTCACGTAGGTCAACTCAAGAGAGAGCTGTTTTGATATCCATATTGCATATCAAATATGCAACAGCAACTAGATGAATTCAGACAATATCAAGTGGACCAATCAAGTTCAAAACTTAGTTGTCACACATAGCTTGTCCTAAATTCAACTGTCATAGTATAGGCCCAACAATTGCCATCCCCATCATATAGGTGACTAATCTGGCTTTAGAACCAATGCAATGTTGGTTCTTCCATAAAAGATACAACAATTTGTATGTAATATGAAAGTTTAGGAGGAATTGAAACACTTTTCAATGATCTTCAAATTATTCCGAGTCACACCGTGCTCCCACTAAATATTTTTGAAGAAATGATTTTTCAAAATAAAACCATTCCGAGCAACAAAAAATTTTCAACTCTTACCCTTATATATGTACAAACAGTTTATACCTCATAAGAAAAATATTTATCTTAGTCGAGCGTGAGCTTATCAGACGTTAGATGTATAACACATTCCCCACCTTACAAATTTTGATAATACAGTATAGAACACCTTCCAATTCATATCGTATATGGTGGTTTCTTTGTGACCAGATGGAACCTTTCACATGAGCACAAATTTTTGTAAAGTGTACAACAACATGGATAATGAAAAACAATGGAATAACACAAGTACTCAAGATTAATAACACACATCCATGCACTAATGTAGCATGTCCACAATGCAAATTAATCTTCTACACCTAAAGAGAAGCAAAAAATAGTTTTGCTCGTGCTCAAAACATAATAACAATTATTTAAATCTGACCTTGATTCTTCAGATTGGACCCTAAAAAGTATGTGAACATCAAACGACACACAACTTTTACACCATTGCCATTATTCTAAAATCCTATCATGCGGTGTCAGGTAGCGTAAATTTTTGACTTCACAAGTATAGATCAGTACTTTAGGTCCAATTGGACCTTCCCCTTTCCAACATGACCCAGCCTCCTTCACAAGTCGAATAATCTTTCGAACCATCATCACATGATTAAAGCTAATATTAATTCTTTCAGCAGAATCTAACATGCATCATATGCATCTCGGCAAGTGATTTCTCCAAGCTATCCATTAGAATGTCTAGCTCAATGCTCAAAAAGGGTAACAAAAAATTACATCAATATCTAACAATTAGCTAAAGGAAAATTATATTTTCCAGTGTCCAATGTGTCCAATGTAATCAATCATATTGTCCAGATGATGGCTGACCAAATTCTCTTGTGCTAACTTGGACGCACACAATGACTTAGGGATCAAATCCTTTAGCCCTTGTCTAGTTCTCAAATATGCCCTACAAATCCACAATCTTATTGCAAACATGCATGATTTCATATTGCTATAAAAGCTCAGATTTCATGGTGGCAAGAATGAGACAGTCAACATTAAGAAGATCATTACGGCGCTTCCAATAAATACTTTCGACACTGATTGTATTTCAACCTGGTTCATCAAGATACTACTCTTTAGAACAAATATTCCTTTTTAATAACTAGAGAACAATTTTCAAAATTTGATATCAATCATTCAACTTATCAAGCTTAGCCGTGATTTTTTATTGAATTAAGCATATTAATCCAATACCAGACTACTCATTAGTCGAACAGCACCAGCCAACTGCCGAGGCAGCATGGAAGTAGCGAAAGCTCACTAGACAACCAATGCTCGCGGCAGATGGCATCAGCGCTGTCCTTGAACCCCAAAATTAAGCCATCGACAGCGTGGCTATACCGCTGCTCGGGATCCAAATCCCAGCGTACAACGGGGCTCTCCGACCAAATCGAGCTCTTTCGAGCAAACCGAGTAGCGTTGAGCAGTGCCGGGAACCGCCAAAACAACACCTGAGTTATCCGAGCAACAATTTGCTGGTCACTAATCTACTCGGGCACAGTCACCTAGCAGGAACACATGTGCATATTCATGAGCAGCCACTAATTGGTTTAGATGAATCAAATTAATCTATGAACCAACTTAGTCTATAGGCTAATCAAATTAGCCAATTTGGCTGAATCTCCTGTGCGGGTACGAACTATGCATAACTGCGTACAACCAGGTATATATGTACATACTACCACATGTGTCAACACACAACTATGGGGCATCCCATGCACCCACGCAGCAGTAGCGAGACGTACGTACCGGCATCTAGCGTCACAGGAGGGTAAACGCGCTTCGCCGCGCCCGTTTGTTTACGTAGAACATTTTACGGGATGATGTTATATGATTTGAAATGTTAATGAATTAATTTGTAAACACATAAACAATTGAATAAGATCAACATATCATAATATTATTATGAAGCAGTGACCCATAAAAAGATAGTAATATATATTTGACATGCCATAATAGTAAGGAAAATGAGCAAAGCGAGTAACGCATCGAAGAAGATGAAGAAATCGATAAGGCAAATAAAGGAAATTAGAAAAAAACATGGCAGGTAAACACGGACTAACCAATTTCACTTTATCCATGCGATGGGAAGGTAATTCTCTTAAACGGCAGCAATTTCCTCTGTCCCAAGGGATTTCCATACCTGCAGTAAGGAAGAAGCCATTTTTCAATCAATGCAAAGGCAACATAAACCGACCAGAAAAATCAGAACATGAAGTGTTCTACATGGAAAGATATCACCTCTTTAAACATAATTTATAGGTGTGTCCATTCACCCATCTCTAAGCAGTATTACAATAAACTTAGTCTGTGCTCAAAATACAGCATAATAAAATGTGGCAATAAAGACATAGACGGTGAGAATTAACCTAACATGTGCCTAAAGTCTATGATAATTGGAAGCGAACCTTGAGATCTCTATGGGCTCTATGCCACAAAATTTATGTGTAATTAATCCGATCATCCATTGTTGACCTCATAAATGTGCAGTCTACCATAAAAAGAAGCACACAACACACGGATCGCCGGCAATCTCGAGGGCCAAAGCCATCGAGAAAAGTGTCAAAGCCATCGAGAAAGGTTAATCTCGACGGTCGGCTGTCGAGATTAGGCCGTCGAGACTGCTTGGTCGAGGCAGCACCATGTCAGTCTCAATGGCCTGGCCTTCGAGATTAACCTTTCTCGACAGTTTTCCCTGGGTAGTCGAGATTCTATGACAGCCGGCCACCCAAGGTGTGTGGCAACCTATCTCGACAGCCTCTAGCCATCGAGATTGCTAGTGGCCTAGCCGAAAGTGTCGGCCCAACCCACCAAGGCTCTATCTTGACAACCAATGGCGGTCGAGACAGGTTCCCCACCACAGCATGCCTAATCCCAACTGGCCTTGATAGGTGGGCCCGCAGTAGTTAATATCAACGGCCGGTGTAAAGGCCATAGAGAATGCAAGGCAGAACAAAAAAAAAATCATTTCCAAATAATCACAACACAACATCACAATATTTGCAAATAATCCTAGCATTTACTTATTGTAGAATCCCCAAATATATAGGAGATCTGTTCTTACAATCATGGTCATATAAAATTGCTCTTACTAATGAAATTCAACTTCCAAAAAATTACAAACAAATGTCGCTCCTATTTGTCCAATAACTTTGTTTCGCACACTCCTCACACAAACCTATGGTAACCCATCCAACCTCAGAATAAAAGAAACAAAATAAAGGGTCAATCTCACCATTAAATTGAAGCATAGGCAAAAGGAAAAAAAAAGACCTGCACAACATCAAGAGGGCCAGCATTTGGATCCCGGTTTCGCTGAGTGATGATTCCATTTATCAGATTTGTTAATGAAATGTGCGCTTCCACTGATGTCATACATATTTGGTGCACCACCATTCCAGTTTTGGAGCTACCAAACCATTAACCTAGAATAAGAATAGATTGTATGTCAAAAATTTTTAGGTAGAAAGCTGATCGATATTAGCAATCTAATTACCTGTCTAGGATGAGCACCAAACCAAACATGACATGAATGATGTTGAGCATAGCGTTTAATGTTGGTAAGAATTTGGCTGACATATTCCGTCTCATTTCTGTTAATGAAAACAAAAAGGTTGGTTCACCAGAAATGGGAAATATATAACTAAACACGAAGAAAGTTATAATTGAAACACTTGCAGAAATAATGAGTCTCACGTGTATTAGAGTAATAGATAATGCTTATTGATTTGAGGGGTGCTGATGGTCAAGTTCATGATAATGGTCAATAACAAGGCCTCACACTCCATATCTTAATTAATACCACAGCTTTAGCTAGCTCAAGCACCCAATTAACTAATGGCAGACAATCATCTTCACACCGGATAAACAATTTAGCCTATGTCACAAATCAGTATTTAAATATGACAGTCATCCAGATGAGTATATTACACAAGACTAGGATACCTAATGCAACTCAGTATTTAAATAGAAGCTCAAGCAATTGACAATTATGCTATCAAATATGATATATATTGAATCAGACGAAATGTCTCGTTTAACCATTGTTTACCTTCTTCAAATTCGTTTGGATCCATCCGGTCCACAGAGCCCCCATACCTGTGCTTAGAAAACAAGAATTGTTAAACCAACTGAAAATAATCTCATAACCTCCAAAACAATTATAATAAACAGAAAACCTAGGTCCAATATGCCTGCACATGACTCACAAACCTAGTCATTCACTTTCATGGTCATATATGAGATCAAACTCAATAGGAGCACTTGCAGACTTATATCTTACATAGCATGATGGAGTGATTTTTTAATGTGCCTCTCTAAGAGCTTCCTAGGATATTTTCAGAAAGAAAACTCTAATTCGAACAGCTGTAGAGAAGGGGATTTTAGATGGCCAGTTTTTTATCGATATGTCAACTATGCTAATGGGTGACATAACTACGTGTTCTTTTTTGGCCATTTAACCCCCCCCCCCCCCCAACATCTGACTACACTAAAATAAATAACGAATAAAATTAATGATGTGATCGCATAATTATGGGAACTTAATTATCGTAAAGGCTCGTGATTGCAACAAACTGATGGACAAACCTTTCTTTACCAAGTCGATGAGCGAGTTCCTCAGCCAAAGCCTGCACTGGAGGATTAGCATCTATTGCTAGTATTATTCTAGATGCTTATAATCATGCGGCAAAACAAATTCAGCGGACCGATACCTATATGTATGTCAGCAACAGAGTCTCTACATACACTACATACATACACTGCAGGAAACGTCAACAGTTTCGAGTGCCAAAATCGTCGAACAAAGCGCAAAGCCGTCGGGATAACATTGTCTCGACGGCTAGCCGTCGAGAGAAAGCCGTCGAGATAACTCCGTTGAGAGAGGTACGTTGTCTTGATGGCCAGACGCTGTTACCACGTGACAGGCTTAGTCTCGACGGCCGCGGATGAACAGTCGAGATAAAGCAAAAGCGGTGCCCACAAACCGAGCCTTCCGTAGTCATGTAGTCTCGACAGTCACAGTCCATGTGTGGTGTAGTTTAGTTTCGACGGCGATAAGACGGCCGTTGAAACTAGCCTGTCCAGGTGCTTTGTAGTGTCGACGGCTATCTGACGGTCGTCGATACTAGCCTCTCCAGCGGTTGTGTAGTCTCGACGGCCTAATGACGGCCGTTGAGAGTATAACTGTGCAGTAAAAAAATTATTTTATTTTTGAAAAAAAAATCCAGAAAACTGCAGCAGCTGCTGCACCTGCAAAACCAAAAGCCCACAATGCATATATCCCATTCGTCGCACACATGCAACAAGATCACAATTGACAGGCTCAAATACACTCAAATAATTAAAAGGCACACAGTTCACATCTATTAGCGATCAAACCATCCAAACAGCCCGCACGACATACACATATGTACAATATGGCAATCACAATCGTACGATAACCAAAACGTATATATCGTCGACTAGCTAGTCACCTAGTGCTTGCAAGAAGGAGGATCGCCTGAAGGGGGTAGGGACGGCTGGGTAAACAACGGGGGAGCGCCATCGAACAGGTTGTTGACGAAGTCGGCCTCCTGGCTGCCCGATGTGTCCCCTCCCTCGTGCGCATGAGCTGCTGCTGGGGCAGCAGAACCCAAACCCTTAAAACAAATATAGACTTATTAGTTAATGGTATTTGTTGAAATAAATTAATAACACATAATTTGAGATCGATTGACTTACCGTCTCAGGAACGTACGGGTAACCACCATGTGGGCGAGCTGGGCCCACGTAGTC
>SPJY01003962.1:851856-1047305 GCA_005191435.1 Raddia distichophylla
GGGGGCGGTGCGGAGGGCAGCGTGGGGGGGCGCGCGTGCGGCGGCGGCGGCTTGGGAGAGCAGCAGGGAGCGCGTGGCGCGGCTAGGTCAAAAGATGTGCACGAGTGAAATGGGCCACCGGAGTTAAGTGGGCTGTAATTTCGTCGGTTTTGGCCGACGAAATTACGACCACGTCAACTGTGGCGCTCGCATTGTGCCACCACCATATTTTCGTTGGCCCAAACCGACGAAATTAGGGCCACGTCATACGGTCGCACTTTAATTTCGGTTTGGGCCGACGAAATTAAGTCCACGTCATATGCGGTGCCCGCGATGTGCCATAACCATATTTTCGTCGGTCCAAACTGACGAAATTATTAGTTATTTTGTCGGCCAGGCCTGAACCGAAGAAATTATGGATATATTTTCGTCGGTGGTGGAAAACCGACGAAATTATGTTCTTATTTTCGTCGGGTTTTTTCAACCGACGAAATTATAATCGGCCGACGAAAAAACTTCGTTTTGCTGTAGTGAAGCAAATATGACATTGTTGAGAGTATCATAAGTTGTTCATGTAATCATCAGATCCAATGGCAGTTTTGGCACTCTGCAAACCCACAACCCATTCCTACGGCAGTTTAGGCTAGCTGCCAACCATCTTCTTACCCCCACCATCATGTTCCAAGGGTGATAAGTCCCTATTGTGGATCTCATTACCTACGGCTTATCATTTTTTTCCCGCGTTGGGTTGTCAAGCCCAACTAGACTTAATGGACCGGTGTGTAATGCATATCTAGATCTCTACAGAGATGGCATGAGTCTGTCTTTACCTCAAGTCTGCTAGAAACACATACCCAAACATAGCGACATACCCAAACACAGCGGTCACACGTACGCAAACACATCGGTACATACCCAAACACAAGCAGTACATTTTGTGTTGGTTCTCTAGCCCTTAAACTACCGTGCGATGGCCACGCGTCACTCCGTGCCCCCAGCGGTCGAGCCTCAGCTCACCGTATCGTGTTTGGGCGGCCTAACCCTCCCCACATGCTTCCTTCTTTTGGCCCTTCCATGCGATAAAACACATGATGTGGCGGGACCCCAATCCGCAGACTGAGCAGAGCATATGAGTACATGTGTGACCACGCCCCTCTAGCACCTTACGAGGCACCATATCTCCTTAATCACACAGAATTATGTCATCTTTAGTCACACAGATCTCCATCACATAGCTTAATCCATCACGATCCTCATACCACAAATCAAGCCATTCAATCACACACACTGACATCCTAGGTCCCAAGTTCATCATCATCATTAAGCGTAAGGTGTGTCGGTGAATCTCGGTTCACCATTCTATGGTGCAAGACCCATGTCATCAAAGTTGGGGACCTAAGCATTGCTAAACCCAGATTTAGAAGTCTAAACCATTTTAGTTTGTTTTCTAAACCCATGTTATCAATGGATTGTGATTTCAAGGCAATCACTAAGTGAATCAACAGATAATTGACATCATCAAGACAATATCAATATTGGTAGGAATAAATCAATAAAACAGGGTATGATATATCATGATTAACAACAGACATCATAATTTGAATGCAGCATGCAATTTGATAATTTAAAAGAAAATACTTATAAAACTGGGTAACAATATGCATGTAGGGGTTTAACTCGCACTAGGCAAAGTACAGTACTGCCCCTAATAAAAGCAACCAAAGGATGTTCGTTCGCACTATGGAATGTCCCATCATTCCTTAATATGAGCAAACACATAATAAGAGGGTAGTTAACTCACCTTGTTCCTCGTGGGGGTTTCCTTGGTCTGCCTCAGGATCCTCAAACGGCTCTTCGACTCCGTCTACTTCTAGTCGTGAAGATACGAAGGGCAATTAAATACATATGCAATTCTAAGAACAATGATGCATGATGTGTGAAGTGTTGTTTCTATGATCAAGGAACCCTAAGCGTGAATAATCGATGCTACCCGGTCTTGAATTACATTCTACTTATCCAGGAAATTCCATGAACTAACCTTTGACTAATTCCATGTAGAGATCTAGTGCAAAGATGCATGAATGAAATGAATGCATGTGGTAATACTCTAGGTTATCTCATAAGTCTAATGCCCATAGGGATATAATATAAATATCACCAACAATAGCCCCATAAGAAAAATAGGGTTTTTCATATTATTAGCATTTTTTTCTGATTTCTTCAGGAATCTAATTATTTAATACGACAAAGTTGGATAAGTGGAAATTACCATGACAAGGTTCCATGTTGGCAATCCTTTTTGTCAGATGACAAAATATTAGGTAGGTTTTACAAGTTATTTTACTTATCTATTCATTTATTCCCTTAATAGTTAATATCCTTATATTATCAATAAAAGATGTGGTTGGTCATTTGGTATATTGCATATTTTTCCCTAGGTCCAGAGGAGTTAAATGACTTACATGAATTTTCTAAAAATTTCCAGAGGTCCATTACCAATTTAAATAAATACGTTTCATTTCTGCCATTATTCAATATAAAAAATCCCTAAAATATGCTAGAATGATATGCACTAGTGATATTTCCTAAAGTAGGTACATATCTAACATTTTTTAAAGTTTAGTAGCATTTCTAGTATATACCTAAATTTTCCTAGAATTTTTGGAGGTCAAATACAATTCATAATAAATCGATTTGCATTTCTGGAATATCTAAAATCAGTAAATCGGGGAAAATTGGCCAGCACAATACTGGGTCGACCCATTGGGCTTGTAGGCATAGCGGCACGGGCGCGGGGCGAATGCAGCCAGGGCCCACTTGTTAGTGGCTCCGACACGATTGAAAACTTGACCGTTGGATCCAGATCCGACGGCTTGTGGTCATCGTCTACCTCCCGACTATGCTCGAGGCAGGGGGAGACCGCGAGAGCTTTATGGTATGATTGCGGGAGCTACAATCCACCATTTTTGGTGATTCAAGGTCCTACGTGTTCAGTAGTTCAACCCGCATCTATTAGTACCAGTCTCGAGACCAGCGGTGGTGAGACGCGGCGGCGGAAAGAGCTACGGGGAGGTTATGCATGTAGCGCTAGAGGCATGCCACGGTGGTTTCAACTAGAGTACTAGCTATGTGAGGGCTAGTAAGGCCTTACCAAGCTAAGAGGAAGGCAGGGAAACCACTGGATCACGAAGTCGCCGTGGGCTCTGCTCGGCAGCGACGGGTCGAAATCAGGTCCAAGCGGACCTGTGAGAACCAAGCCATGATTTGAAAGGGGAACGTTATCTTGGTAGTTGGCAAGGCTTATGGTGCGAGGACTTTCGACATAGCTTTCCAGCAAGCGAGAAATCAAGAAGGGGAGGCTTTGCAGGCAATGGAAGCGGCTAGAGCGTTCCGGCGAGCTTCCTCTCGGCGAGAGCAGCACAAGAGGGTTTGGATGCAAGCACTCGAGCGAACAGAGTGAGGGTGAGGCTGAGTTGTTCTGGTGACGAGGGGTGAAATGAGGTGGCGCGGACAAAAGGGATTAAACAAGGTTTCGGTCGTCGTGGAAGTGGAACTTGCCTATGCACCAGTGGCTCAGGGGTGGTCTCTAGGGTGTGAAGGTCACTCGAGGCGGTGTTGGTGAGCCAAGGGCGTGTGTGGGGAACTCGGTACAAAACCATGGGCGGTTTGGTCCAATTCCGGCTGCAGCGCAGCCTCCGGAGAGCATAAGGTTGCAGGGTCATCAAGTGCGAGGCAGAGGTGTTCACTGACGGCACCAAGGAGGCAGGGCGGCGAGCCATGGCTGGGCAATGGCCTTATGGTGGGGCCCACATCGACGGTGTCTGCAAGAGATGAGACAAGGTGGCCTAGGGCGTGCGGCATCTCCCTGTTTGGGCCAACGGGCGATGGAGAGAAAGGGAGGCTGGTTGGGGGAGGGAGAGATGAGGGTTGCACGCCATGTGTTTGGTTAAATGCCCAAAAGGGGTAATTTCCTATTTGGGATATTATGTGGATCCCACAGGGATCAAATTAGGTTCAAACTATTTCCAGAAGATCAATTGGTCCTCAAAATAATTTATAGAATTTATTCTAGGATTTTTATTTTATTATTCCTAATTTTCCTAATATATGGGACGATCCAGGTAAAGTAGATGGGAAGCGTACGAAGAAGAGAACTCCAGCCAAAGTGTTGTGGTATTTTTCTATGATGCCCCGATTGAAGCGTCTGTTTGCTAACGAAGGTCATGCCAAGATGATGTGTTGGCACAAAGAAGAGCGTAAGGAAGATGGGATGCTTAGATGCCCTGCAAATGCCTCACAGTGGAGGCAAGTCGATCGGGCTTACTCGGACTTTGCAAATGAGGTTAGAAACATAAGGTTTGGGTTGAGCACAGATGGGATGAATCCTTTCGGCTAGTTGAGCAGCATCCATAGCACCTGGCCTGTGACGATATGCATCTATAACATTCCTCCATGGCTCTACATGAAGCAAAAGTACATCATGATGCCACTGTTGATTGAAGGCTAGGGATGAAAACGGTCGGATACGGACGGATACCACTTATCCCGTATCCTAACCCATATTTTTTCTCGGATACGAATTCGGATTCGGATCCGGATTTTTCGGGATACGGATCGGTCTCGGGTCGGGATCAGATAATGAATCGGATATTTCACATGCATAAAGAATAGCACATAGCATAATTATTTAATACTATAGCAATGATGATTAAACTTCCATGTGTAATACAAAAGCTAAGGATATGTTAATATTAAATCAAACATTAGTTATAACCTCATGTTCTAACCAAACATGTTTAAAATATGAAATAATTATATTCATCGGATATGTTATCGGATATCTATTTAGTTAGGTTACACTGATATTTTCGGATATCTCGGATATGCAGATACAGATCGGATACGAATCGGATACCGCTCTTCCCACATCCTAACCCATATATCTTTCGGATAGACGGATTTGAATCCGGATATAACCGGATATCATATTTTCGAATTCGAGTCAGGTTGTAAACGGATCCGTTTTGATCGGATCGGGCGGGAATTTCCTGCCTTGTTTTCACCCCTATTGAAGGCCCGAAGCAACCTAGAAACGATAACGATGTATATCTGAAACCATTGGTTGAAGACCTTGTGATGTTGTGGGAGGAGAATGGTGTACGGGTCTGGGCTGAGTACAAAAGAGAGTATTTCAGCCTGCGCGTAATGTTGTTTGTAACAATCAACGATTGGCCTTCTCTCGGTAATATGTCCGGGTAAACTGTTAAAGGGTTTAAAGCCTGCACCCAGTGCTTACATGAAACGGACTGCATGTACCTGAAAAACTTTCGGAAGTGTGTGTACATGGGCCACCACAGGTTTCTTCCTGGCAGACATGCTTTGTGGTGGAAAGGCAGAAAATTCAATGGGCAAATAGAAAATCGTGGTAAGCCTCAGCATCGTAATGGGCGAATTGTTTTTTCTATGGTAAAGGATCTAAAAGTAGTATTTGAAAAGGGTCCTGGAAGCATTTCTATACCCAACGAGGATGGTCAGGCACCGATGTGGAAGAAGAAGTCAATATTTTGGGACCTGTCATACTGGGAAGTGTTGGAGGTTCGTCACTCACTTGACTTATGCACATCATGAAGAATGTGTGCCTGAACCTGCTAGGGTACATAGATATGTACGGAAAATCAAAAGAAACACTCCAAGCGAGGAAGGATCTTGAAGAAATGAAGCTGAGGAATGACCTACATCCAAAAAATAAAGAAGGGACTGAACAACTATACTTAAATCCTGCGAGCTACACTTTAAACAAAGAAGATAAAAAAAAAGCATGATAAAGTGCCTGAACAGTGTGAAGGTCCCTTCTAGATACTCCTCTAATGTAAAGAGACTCGTAAACACTAAAGAGAACAAACTCCAAGGCTTGAAATCTCATGACTGCCTTGTGTTGATGACATAATTGCTCCTAGTGGCTATCAGAGGTATACTGCCCGAGTGGGTTCGGGGCACAATCACAAAGCTGTGTTCCTTTTTCAACGTCATTTCACAGTAGGTCATCGATCCAGATAAACTAACTAAGTTGGAGGCTGATGTGGTACAATGCTTGGTTAGTCTCAAGATGATCTTTTCTCCTGCATTCTTTGATGTCATGGTTCATCTCACTGTTCACCTTGTGAAGGAGATAGGTATCCTTGGACCCGTGTATCTGTAAAACATGTTCCCTTTCGAGAGGTGCATGAGTGTCCTCAAGAAGTACGTCCAGAACCGTTCTCGTCTAGAAGGTTGCATTGCCGAGGGCTACGTGACAGAGGAGGTGATCGAGTTTTGTGTTGATTACATGAATGATCTTGATCCTATTGGCGTGCCTATATCATGCCACGAGGGGAGGTTGGGGGACAAAGGGACACTAGGAAGGAAAGCAGTTGCATGCAATGATCTTCATACATTTAAGCAAGCACATTTCAAGGTTCTGAAGCAATCAACTATTGTCGCCCCCTATGTCCTTTAGCACAAGAGGGCCCTACAATGCAGGTTCTCAGACAAGCCAGATGGTTGGATAAGTTTGAAGCAAATGGATACTTTCGGTTATTGGCTACAGAACTACATCCTTGTGAAGGGGTCAGACGATGAGATACTGCAACGCTTGGCCCGGGGACCATCATAAGAAATTGTGACATTCAAGGGGTACGAGATCAACGGTTAAACATTCTACACCAGATGCTAGGACAACAGGAGCACCAACCAGAATAGCGGTGTCCGTATAGACGCCGTAGACAATAACGGTAGGGTGGACACATATTATGGTTTCATAGAAGAAATATAGGAGCTCGACTATGGACCATTGAAGGTCCCTCTATTTAAGTGCCAATGGGTCAAGCTCACGTACTCCAAGCGGCATGAAGGTCGACAAATACGGCATGACAACTGTGGATCTCAGACAAGTCGGCTATAGGCGTGAAACCGTTTGTTCTCGCTCAAGATGTGCACCATGTATTCTATGTAATGGACATGAACTGAAGCAGGCCTAAGAAGCAAAAGGACAACAAGAAGGAAGCAAAAGGACAAGCAGAAGGTCAAACCGAAGCGTCACATGGTTCTCCAAGGCAAACGAAGGATTGTCGGAGTTGAGAACGTCACCGACGAGGAAGAGTATGGCCGGTTCGACGAGCTCCCTCCTTTTGCGTTTGATGTCGACATAAGCGTCATGAATGACAGAGACGTCGATGATCCTTACATACGTCACGATCATGACGAAGGAACGGTTGTAAAGACAAATATTGCCCGTTCTTAACGTGTACAACTTCTGTATGAACCGTGTTATTTGTACTTGTATAAAAAGAAAGACTTCTGTATGACTTGTGTTATTTGTGCTAAAAAAAAGTGGTGGAACCATTTCATGAAACAAATTTAAAATGTTAGAAGTATTTATAAAAGAAAAGAAAGAGATAAAAAAGGCAAAGGAAAGTAAGAGATAAAACAAATTTAAAATGTTAGAAGTATTTATAAAAGAAAAGAAAGAGATAAAAAGAAGGCAAAGAGAAGGAAGAGATAAAACAAATTTAAAATGTTAGAAGTATTTATAAAAGAAAAGAAAGAGATAAAAAGGCAAAGAAAAGGAAGAGATAAAACAAATTTAAAATGTTGGAAGTATTTATAAAAGAAAAGAAAGAGATAAAAAAAAAGCCAAAGAAAAGGAACAGATAAAACAAATTTAAAATGGTAGAAGTATTGTAAAAGAAAAAGAAAGAGATAAAAGAAAAAGAAATGTCCAAAACAAATTTGTAAAAGAAAAAGAAAAAAATGGCAAGGGGGCGCAAGGGGAGCTTGAACCCGCAAGCACGCAGGTGAGCCCGCGCCTAAACGCCGCGCGCTAGTCGGGTGAGACTTTGTTTCTTGTAGACCATATAGGGCATGCATGTTTTTTTGTACTCTCAAGGGGCCACGCACTAGCCAATTACGAACCACACGCAGAAGTGGCCACCGCAAGCGGTTCCAACTACAAATCGCTTGCCGAAGTGGACACCATAAGTGTTTTCTATTACGAACCGCTTACAGAAGTGGCCACCACAAACGGTTCAGATTAAGAACCGTTTGCAGAAGTAGCCACCTCAAGCGGTTGTGATTACGAACCGATTGCAGAGGTCCTTCCTATATATACTCCCGCCAGCTCCTCTGCCCCGCTCATCCCCAAATTTCACCAAGTCCTCGCGCCTCCTCTGTCACACTACCGGGAGGCCGCTGTCGTCGCCGTGCCGCCGTCGACCTCCTCCTGGCCGCACCGTGCCATCGGCGTCCACCTCTGGAACGCGCGGGTGAGCCTGCGCCGCCGACATCCTCCTCGCCGTCCCTCGCCGTCAAAGTCCACATCGTCGTCGACTACCCGCGCCGCCGACATCCTCCTCGCCGTCCCTCGCGCCCCCACCATTCTGAAGCCGGGGGGCCTGGTTTGCCGTTCCCCTGTCCACCTTTCCTCCTCCTGCTCTGCAATGCCCACAACCTGTTCGATGCCTGCTCTGTGAGACATTCTATCCCTGCTCACCATGCTCTGTGATGCTGAAATTGCTCTGTATAATTGTGATGCCGATTGTGATGAATTTGGGGACCTTGCCTACTGCATAGGGACTAATTCATCTCAATTTGGACCGAATTTGAGATTGTGGGCTATACTATTTGATGCCGGCCATGTGATGATTGCTCATTTTTGCTCCTCCTCCTTTTTGCTCGATGATGATTGCTCTATTGAGGCTCACAAATCTGTGAATTAAAAGGCTTGTTAGACCTAGCTAGTTTAGTACTGCTCTTGGTCCTTGACTTTGTTTGCTCCTTGTGTATATTAAATCTGTCATCCTTGTTAGACCATGTGTTTAGTGCTGCTCTTGGTCCTTGAATTAAATCTGTGATCTTTGCTCATTTTCACCCATTTGACCTAGAGCAGTACTGTACTAGGATTTAAGCCTTTATTTTTCAGATTTATATTACCTGTGATATATTGCTTAAATTGTTGTTAGACGGCTAAAACACTTAGAAACCCCAATTTGCAATCTGAGAGCACAACATTCAATTTAATAAATTTTCAGTGATCAATTTTTTGAATTCAATTCAATAATTCCCAATGGCTAAAACACTTATTTTTTTATTGCGAATTTTTTATTTCCCTTCCTCATACTGCAATACATATTACCTATTGGCATTATATATATAGATGGTTGATCCTAATTGGACGCATTATATATATAGATGTTTGATCCTAATTGGACGCATTATTTCATGTGCACTCACAAGTTTAGATGGCGACACCAAGACGTGGTGAGCCGGAGTTTGATGAGGCAGAGAATATATTATTTGAGACAATCGTGTTGTCAACACTCATAGCCGGTAACGTCACCGAGCCGGGCGTTCCCAATTCTGGTTAGGTTGCCGATGCGACCGGCTCTGATCCAACCGGTCAGGCTATCGATGAGGCCGCTAACAACGGTATCGACGAGGACAACGAGGATACCGGTGAGGACGAGGTATACCATGTAGGCATGCATGTTAATTTATCTAAAACCATTCACACAATACACTCTTACCCATTCATATCATATATGTTTTTGTATCAAGCCCGGTACATCGACGACTACCCAGTCCAAAAACAGAGGACCTAACGAGAAGCCGAAGACCAAGTATGTAATTACCAAAGTCGGTAATGATGGAAGTCTGTTAGCCCTGGTCTCGGCACTTGGCCATGCGGCTACCACGTTAGGGATCACGTGCCAATTAGCATCCAGAAATGGGTAGATGTTCCTGCAGCTACCAAGGAGCTCCTATGGAAAGATATCAAGGAAAATTTTAGATTTTCAGTTTGGTACGAACAAAAGGTCAAGGCATGGGCTTTGAAGAAGATGGCAATTTCCTTTTAGCAGTGGAAGTCGGCCCTCACCCGCAAGTACATCGACAAAAGAGAAAAGCCAAACTTCAATCTGTATCCAACTTCGGCGCTGGGCTGCCGCACCAACTCCAGCCCAAAACCAGGGGGGTGTCACGATACTTGCTATAAGCACCGGCTAGCACCCGAGTCGCTTAGACAAATAAAATACCAATTTATTTTGTGATGTAAGATCATGGTTTTTATAAAAAATAATTTATTTATTCATCATTTTGTGTATCAACCTTGTTTGAATCCTACTTTTTTAGGAATTCTTGGACCATGACATAATCATATCTTTAATTGATCAAATAAGATACAGAGGTTTTCACAGTTCTGCATATGCATGTATAAATATATGGGAACAAGGTTTCCTTATTCGTCTTTGCCTTGCGGATTGCTAACAGTGACTTACGAGTTTGACGACAATGACAGCAATGTTCAGTGGCAGGTGTTTGATTTTGTCTTCCTCGTATGCAAACTTTCGTGACTATTATTAATATTGATTTTCTTTTTCGTTTTCCTGTGTTCGAATATGCGGTAGACTGTAGTCGTTGGTTTTTGACGATGGGGGTGATCGAAGTACAGTACTACAATTAGACAGATTGCTTTACAATTTATGTACTTTAATACCACCAGTCACAACTAGCTGATCGATCTTGTCAATTCACATGATGGAGCAGGCGTTGGGGTTGTCGTCGCTGAACATGGTGGTGAGCCTCTCCTCCTGCGCCGCCGCGCCGCCGTAGCTTCCCGCCGGCGCGACGCCATCGACCTTGCGCACGTAGCCCGGCGGCGCCTTCTTGTCGTAGGCAGGCGCGGCGTAGGGGTGCGCGACGAGGTTGTAGGGCACGTAGGGCCAGATCTCCGCCTTCTTCCCCGTCGCCTGCACCCGCTTCACCACCTTGTGCGGCTCCACGAAGCCCTGCACCGTCACCTTGTACTGCTTCCGGTTGATCTCCACCGACTGCACCCCTGCAAGAAAGAAATCGACAACAATCCCCCCAAAAAAACAAAATTGTCATTGCCATGATCAACAATCTCTGAATGAACTCTTGCAAGGAAGGAGAGCAAAGATCAGAGAGAAGTAGACATGTATTCGCGCGTGCCTTTCATGCTGGAGAGGGCGTTTCTGACTTTGAGCTCGCAGCCGTCGCAGTCCATCCTCACCTTCAGCTCCACCGTCTGGAACTGCCTCCTCTTCTTGTACCTCCGACGGTTGCTGCCTCCGAGGAGATCAGACAGATAGTCCAGAGTGCCTCCCATTGCCTCAATCAAACTCCTCAAGTGTTTGAACCTCTAGCTAGGTAAGCTCTGGCAATCCCTCCTCTCAATGAAAGCAACAGGAAACAGAAGAGAACTCCTAAACACCTGCTCTCTTGCTGAAATGGGCAGCCACAATCACAGCACTACTTACAAGAAAACCAAGCAGATGGCAGAGCTAGCCCAGGAGATGATTGGAATGACCTTGAGGCCTGAACTACACAAGAGGTGTATATAACTAGATATATATAGGCCTCTTGCAGCTGCAGCTGTTGCAAGGCCAAGGCAATAGCTAGCTATAAGGAAGCTGCTGGCTGCTGCTTCCTTGCAGTCAGTGAGGAATCTGTTTGTCGATTGCACAGCTAGCTAAGCAAGCCGAAGTGTGTTGTTGGCGCCTGCAAGAAGCTTCCCAAGATACCTTGCCCCTGCGCCTGCATGCACACACACACACACAGCACCTTTTGCTGAATTCTTCGTCCCAACCGACTCCATTGATAGACTGGCGAAAGGCCGGGGAGCCAGCCCTGCAGCCAAAAGCTAGCTGTGCCGCCCATTGTTGGTAAAGTTTTATCCCCACTGCTAAGCAAAAGGGGACACCGGAGAGGACACCCGGATGAAAGGCAGATGTACTTGTGCTCCGCTCCTAGATCTTGATTTTAATATTTGAATGACTTTTTTTTTAACAATGTAATTTATTTTGTGGTTTAATGTACCAAGTGCTATCGCTCGCTCAAAGGTGTGTAAAAATGTAAACCGATTCATAAAGTTGTTCTTGTTAGCTGTTGTTTTTTTTTCTTTTGTCAAGCTAAACTTCAAGAATGGATCGGATGCGAGAAGTTTTCTCCTTTTTTAGAGCTTCCATTAGTGGCTTTGAGATTTTGGAGACAACGAAACATTTGGCTTCTTATAATTAATCTTAAACTAACTGGCACTTAAACTGCCGGTAATTACTGCAAATATCTGGCGACGGTATGCTCCTCGTGATTGCGTTCGTTGGCTCCCCCTCAACCAGTTTCAGTTTCTGAGGAGCACACTCCAACCTGGACATGAACCTGCGTAACTGAAACCATGGGAGATAAGGAATCTATAGATATGGTTCATATAAGACCAGTACTTTCGGATATAGTCCAGAATGGATATTACAGAGTATTTGCACCTCTTGTCATAGTTCACCTATTGGAGCATTGAAGGGCTACCCGAGTGAAGCCATAGCGATACTCCACTTCGTGAATAGTGCTCCAATGAGGAGTAGGGAAAGGGAAAGTCTTGTTTAAAGTCTAAAAAATATTGTCCCTTGTATCGTTTACATTCACACATGTACGTTTGCACTATTACTATTTACTTGTGTTCTTGTGATGCTTTCTCTACTGATCTCCTTGTATTCGTCCAAAGTTTTAATTTGATTAAAAAACAGGGAAAATATTAAAATGTGTAAATAGGTCGATTCAACTCCCTTCTCGATCCGAAGTTCCTTTTATCCATGATGTTGAACATTATTTTTCTAGCCCGCTAAAGTTGTCTCCCTTTGCACTCCAATCCAAAAATTGTTAGGGCTTAAAGTTAATACGAAGCTTATGTGTGTCATGTCGCCATTAAGTACTAACCAGTCTACCCATGTGTACAATGATGATGTGGTAGCCATGTGTATCTCTCCCGCTCTTGTCCATTGTTCTTTGAAATCTAATTTTTAAATAATTTATCTCCATCTCTTTGAAATCTAACTTAAAGAAGTTAAAAATTCAAATATTTTTAAAAACTATTGTAATTTTTTTGATAGCCAATTACAAATTTTTTTCAAAATTTCAAAAAAATCAAAATTGAAAGTTTAGGAAATGTTTCAAAAATTGAGAACTTCATTTTTAATATTTGGTTTCTTACATATCATACATTTGAATTTTCTTTATATTTTAAAATATTTAGTTTGGAAATTATTAAAATTTGAATTCTTTTTTAAAAATTACTAAAATCAAAATAAGAAAATTTCATAAATTTGTATTGGAATTTTCAAATATAAAAAATGCAAAAAATTGAAATAGAAGTTTTTAAAAAATAAATACAGGAATTTTAAAATGAAAAACAATATATTTTCCCTGGTAGATATGATAAAAAATGAAAAATCTAACATTTAATTTTTGAGAAAATAATATATTTTCCCTGGTAGATATGACAAAATCGTACTTAACTCCTGAATCTTGAAAATTACTTTTTCGACCCCTTGAAGTAAAATAATAGTTTATCTACTCCAGTGCTGCCATTAATTGCTGATGTGGATTTCTAGATAGCCGTTAAATGCTGAAATGTATACCACATCATATTAAATGGTTACATGTTAAGCAACACTGACATTTATAGTACCCAAAACAATTCCATAAAAACAATTTTAGAATTTTTGGAATACAAAAAAGAGAAAATTGCACTGTAGCTCCCAGAACTTGTAACAAGTTGCACGAAATCCCCTAAACTTTGAAATTGCTTTCTCAGCTTCTGAAACTTGTCTCTGTTTGCACCGTTAGTCCTGGGCCGTTAGGATCCGTTAGAAATTTCGTTAAACGGTGACGTGGCGCCCACGTGGCCGTTAAGTGCAGACGTGGCCCCAAAAGATTTGAAAAAATAAAAAAAACCTCAAATAACCTATGAAAAAATCATAAAAAGCAAAAAATAATTCAAAAAATTCATAAAAAAATCTAGAAAATTCATAAAATAATTTAAAAAATTTATTAAAAAATAATTTAAAAACATAAAAAATTTAGAACACCTGAAACAAAATCCAGAAAATTCATAAAAAATAATTTAAAAAGATAGAAAAATTTAGAAAACTTGAAAATAATCCCGTAATAACTTCGTATAGCATACATTATACGAAGTTATACGAGAGGTACTGAGAAAGCAATTTCAAAGTTTAGGGGATTTCGTGCAACTTGGTACATGTTCCGGGAGCTACAGTGCAATTTTCTCTACAAACAATTATGAAAATTTTGAAAAATAAAATTTTGGTGACACAAATTTGGAATTTAATTCCTAAAATAATAGTTTGAATGTTTTATTCATGGATTGTAAAAAATATTTTTAAGAATTTAGGTTTTTTATATTTGGGAAAAGGTTAATTTTTAAAATAAAATATAGTTTTTTCCAATTTGTATATTTCATAAAACACAAATTTCCGAATTAAAATTTTGAAAATAATAAAAAATAAAAATATGTAAAAAATGATAAATGATAAATCATTATTTTAAATTTTAAATTTCATGTTTTCCCAAATATTAAAGAAATTTAAATATAAGAAAACTAAATAGATTATTTTGTTTTAAAAATATTTTTACTACCTTTTATAAAAATTTTAGTCCGAGAAGTTTTTTCAAATATTTTTCTGAAATTAAATGCCTATTTAGCTTGATATGTAACAATTTATGATGCCGTGGCATACATCTCAATATTTAATGGCCAGCTAAACATTCACATCAGCACTTAACGACAATAATAATGGTTTTGGGTCAACGGTGCATACGATAGCTACTTCTAGGATCAAAAAAGTAATTTTTAACATCAAGGGGGAAATATGTTAGTTTCTTCTTTTTTTAACAAAACTTTTGAACTACGATTTTCTTCAATTATGGGAAATATCTAAAATCACCCCTTAGCTTTTCCCAATTATCTAAAGATTTCTATAATTAGATTTACGTTTGAATACCCTGTACAAACGCCTATATTGGACTAATAACCCCCTTAGAGCATCCCCATCTCACCCCCTGTCAGGCCAACCTTCAAATTACTGTAGCAGCGATTTTTCCCGCCCAGAGCACACCCAATGTCTTGCATGCTCCATTCCCAGCCAGCGAAATTCAAAAAAATTTGAAATAGAGGCTCATTTGAAGAGTCTCCTGGGGATGCTCTTAGCCTGATTTTCTTGCCACCTATTAGCCATGTCAACACCACATTTCTTTCCTTTTTATTTCTCTTTTCTTTTCTTTTTCTTTTTTTCCTTCTTCCCTGTAGCAAGCTGGAGCCACCGATCGAACTATAGCAAGCTAAAAGAAAAGAAAAGAGTGAAAGAAAAAGGAAAGACATGTGGCACTGAGGTGGCTGATATGTGATGAGGAAATCAAGTTAAGGGGATTATTAGTCCATCGTACTTACTTGTAGATGGTATTTAGACGTAAATCATGTTGTAGGGAATGTTTAAATAACCGGTTGATACTAAAGGGGTTTTCAGATGTTTTTCTTGAAAAAGGGACATAGGGAGAGATAACATGGATTCCATGTCACTATCCTTTGTATATGTGGGCAACTTGGGTAGCATTTTTTTTTTAGCTAACGGGCAGGAGCTCTATCATTTCATTAAGTAGGAGAGAAAACAAATTTATAAGAGAGAAAGGGGGAGGGGGAGGAGCACAACAACGGCCTGAGGCCACCCGCGACAACACGGCAAACAAAGGGAAGTCCGAGGCGAAGACCAACGAACTGCAGAGGCGTCGCCTTCAACAAAGGAACGACACAAAAGCCCCGCCGACGCAGAGCTTTCGTCCAAGGGCTTCAGGAGCGCAGTGACGACCACGACAGTGCCTCCAGAGAGGGGAACGACGCCGAAGCGCCGCCATCGCCGGCCAAGCGCGAAGCATAGGCAAGACTTTCGCCCGACGCACCCGCTCCCAAAGCCACACTGCAGGGGGCCCAAGCCAGGGACGCCGAGAGAGCAAAGCCGAGCCCGAGGCCACCACCGCTCCCTCAATGAGGGGCAACAGGAAAGCATAGCAGCAAGGGCAGTCAACGCCGGCGGACCTCCGAACAAACCCGATGAGCACACCTGAGCCACCCGCCACGACGCAAGCCCGAGAACCACAAAGCCAACCGCCGAAGACTTCCACAGCAACGCCGAGGACCACCAAGGGCCCGCGCCCTGAACCCACGAACTGGGCTCGTCACCAACGCCGAGCGGCACCTCCCACAAGCAAGCCGGAAACACCTGTTGGCTGCCGGGGCGAGCGTGACCCAGACCAACGCCTCCCAGAAAGGGAGAGGCGAGGGGGGGCAGCGAGCCCAGACGCCACCACACCGGCAGACGGGGGGAGGGCCGGATAGGCGGGGATGGGAACAGAAGGGGCGCTCCCCAACCAGACCGTCGATCCTCCCTCGGACAAAGGGAGGGACCGGGAGGAGGACCGGGGGCACACGGCCCGAGCCACCGCACTCTGGGAGAGAGGAGGGCAGCGGGGCAGGGCGGAGCAGCAGTCGTTGAGGGAGCAACAGCGGCGACCAAGAGGTGACGGGGAGCTCGAGGAAGGCCCACCAAGCCAGTAGGGCCCAGGCCCAAGCTGATGGAGCGGGGCTAGGCTAACGGCACGCCACCCACCAGATCTGGCCTGGCCACCGACAGGGGGCGTCGACAAGCAAGGAGGGGGCGAGGGAGGAGGGCCCCCACCGTCGTCGACCAGCGCCGGCCAACGCCGGCCGCCGACCACCGGCGAAGCCAACGCCGCCATTGCCTGGCACGGCTAGAACCGCGCCGCCACGCCGCTGCACGGCCGCGCAGCCGCTAGCAGCCGCTCACCCGCCGGATTCGGCCACGACGGCGAAAGATCCGTCCTCCGCGCCGTCGGAACGGCCGCCATGCCGCCTGACCAGGCCGGAGGGGACGCCGCACCTACAGAGAAGGAAGGGAGGAAGAGAAAGGGAGAAGGGGAGGGAGGGAGGAGAAGGGACGAGGGCACCGGTGGAGGTGGCTTGGCGAGCAGGCGCGGTCGCCGCCCGTGCCGCCCAGGAAGGATGACGCGGGGGCTTTTTCCTGAGCTAAGTTAGATCTTCTTTAACTTGGGTAGCATTTAACGGCAACTTGGCACACACATAGGCACCACATTAGTGTTTATTGTATACATGGATTCCATGTCACTGTCCTTTGTATACATTGGCAACCTGGGTAGCACTTAACGGCAACTTGGCACACACATGGACACCACATTAGTGTTTATTGTAATCTATAAAGATTTTGAGGCTGAAATGTAGATGGAGATAACTTTATGGGGCTAAAAAATAATTTTCAACATCATAGAGTAAAGTAAGATTTCGTTACAACTTTATGGGGGCAAAGTATACTTTACTTGTTGAAGAACATTGGTGTATGTGTGATGTTTCTATATTTTTCTTCTTTTGTTTGTAATCTTATATGAGAAATTTCATGTGCATATTTCCTTTATACAAAACAATATGAAAATGACTGCTTTGCACTCAAAATTATCACAATCTCTATATGATTATAAAAAATGTGCATATTTATTACTATTATCTGTATATGATTGTAAGAATCGTGTTATTACTTCTTTTTCAAATAAGCATCGATGGGTGCACTAATGAACAAATCAATACTTGATTCTCTGCGTAAAAAAATGCAATGATGTAACATTGCCGCACATATTCAGTTGTAAGTTGTAACACATTGGGTGTGATTGAAATGTGTATGTGTCGGACTTGGGTGTTTTGCTCATTATATTATTGTAAGGTATGAACCGAAAGTCCGGACATAAATCATCTTTCAAGGTAGTGAAAGCTACTCTCTTTTACCTTATATCCAAAAGCAATATTTTTTCTTATTGTCTTATGTATTTCCAAGAGTAAAATTATTTGGAAATATGAAAAGTGGCCGACTAGCAACTCATGTGAAGCATAATGGTATTTCTTGACTTTGAATGTGCTGCCTAACCTCTCGCCGCCGGTATATATTTCTGCGATCTCATTGAGCATTTGTTTGCTGTCGGAGATGTAGACGTGAAGTATGACTTCCGCACTAGGGTTTGCCGAGCTTGCTTATTAGCTACGATCATCAGGTCCACGAGGATTGGAAATTGCATCTCACGTGTTCCATTGAGCTCTTTTTAAGTAGGCAACGGGGATATATATAATATAGAGTGTCATATATACCTTTCATCAAATCTATCATTTAGAGAAGGAAATTTGTTATTAAAAAAATATACTTTTCTGGTAGCAGAAATACTACCTTGCTAGTTGACAGTAGAAAAAGGTCAAAATTAAATCAGACTAAGTTGTTAGATCGGATGAAATAATGGACGGCCCAAATTACTACAAAATTTTCTCTTTTTCTTTTACCCGCAATATATACTATGCTATTTTACGGACGATAAAAATAGAAAAAAAAACCCTAGAATTTAGATTCAAAAAGTATACGAATAGTTATCGGAAAAGGTAGATCATTGTGTATATATATGCTACTTCCAATTGTGCGTACTTGACACTTAGAGCTAAGCATATTCTAGTAGTGTCTTTAAACCCCAACTTGCCGGTCCTCTTTTATTCAATTTTATGTTATTTAGGGAAATGATAATGAAATATTATGCCTTGATCCTTTTTTCTATGGACATGTATCCAAGACAAACTAATAAAGTTGCACTAAACCATGGAATTATTGAAAGTGCGCTCATATTAAAGATTATGTGCAATTACCTAAAGCAGCCTAAGATCTATATGATGCTTACTTAAATATAATAGTATCGGTCTATAACGGTTATGACAAGCTAGATCATGTTGGTTATTAATATAATGTTACCCATCATCCGCACCTGATTCATGTTTGTGTTTTTTGCTATTACTAGCCAAACACGCATACTTAACTATGTTATCTATATATATGATTTTTGACTCACGGGCATATAGCTTCGTTTTTAGTCTTTTACATCCGGCTATATCAAGTTTCTACGTTCTTAGCTACATGCTCTTCACATTTGACTGTGAGGTGCTTCTGCCCTCTCTAAAAAAGTTTTCTGAAACACAACACGCTAAAATACAAGAAAACTACACAAATATGATGACCTGGATATTTAGCTGATAGGAAAAAAGACTTCATAACATAAAAAACACTGAAATATTTAGACACGCCAAATAATTAAAAAGTGCCCTTACATCATGTATTGACCGTTAGATGCGGGATGAATGATAAGATCGATGGCCGCCTACTGCTATCATCACTTACCAATAGAACTTTTTAATAGTACAGACTTCCACATGAACGTGTTGACAGTAGTCAAATTGCCGGCGGTCTGTTCTGGCGCTGCCTTGTTGGCGCCGCATCCTCTTTTGGGGTGAGCAACACGGTGGTTTACCTCTTTTTCCTTTCTTATTCTTCTTCCCCGTGCCAGATTTGAAGCTCTTGGGGCAGCCCTTCCCTAGTGGCGGTGGCGCGGGCAGCGACTTCTTCCCACTCCCCCTGCCAAAATCCGGTGGTGCGATTTTCGTCCCATCCCTCCCGTGTCAGATCTGACTGGCTAGAGAGGCGGTGGGTTTATTACCGGTGCCGACTTCGGGCAGTGGCGGGGTTGGCGGGCAACGGCGGAGGTTGGCGGCGGCGTTCTACCGACGCCCCCCCTCTCTCCCTGGTTCGGCAGGTGTTGGGGTTGAGCTCTGACGGCTGACCGGCAATGACGACCCGGCGGCGGCGGCTGGTGGTGGTCTCCTCTTCATCGGCGCCGGAGAGCGTCGATGTTGGCGGTGGTCTGGCACCGGGGTTGTGCCGTTGTCTGGGTAGTGCGGTGATGCTTCGGGCGATCGCAATGGTTCCAGCGTCGATGCCGGCGTGTGGGGGTTCCGAGTCTGCTTCGTTGGGCTACGGGTTTTTTCAGCTTTTTGGCTGAGTTTTCGTTGTTTTGTCGGTTTGTGGTCTGTGGTGCGTTATTAATCATATATTGTGCCGCCTTAGTAATCTTCATGGTGATGCTATTCCGGCGAACCTGTTTGTCGAGTATGTGCATTGGGTTTGATGTACAAGTGTCTCTTGTAATCTTTTCCTTTAACCGGAATGAATTTCCTTTCTAAAAAAAATTGCTGGCTCAAATTTTATGATGTTAATTATTGCTTTCAAATTCCTATATCTTTCTTGTTATATCAAGTTTCTACATTCTTAGCTACATGCTCTTCACATTTGACTGTGCGGTGCTTTGCCCTCTCTAAGAAAGTTTTCTGAAACACAACACGCTAAAATACAAGAAAACTACACAAATATGATGACTTGGTTATTTAGCTGATAGGAAAAAAAGACTTCATAACAAAAAAAACACTGAAATATTTAGACACGCCAAATAATTAAAAAGTGCCCTTACATCATGTATTGACCGTTAGATGCGGGATGAATGATAAGATTGATGGCCGCCTACTGCTATCATCACTTACCAATAGAACTTTTTAATAGTACAGACTTCCAAATGGACGTGTTGACAGTAGTCAAATTGCCGGCGGGCTGTTCTGGCGCTCCCTTGTTGGCGCCGCATCCTCTTTTGGGGTGAGCAAGACGGTGGTTGACCGCTTTTTCCTTTCTTCTTCTTCTTCCCCGTGCCAGATTTGAAGCTCTTGGGGCAGCCCTTCCCCGGCGGCGGCGGCACGGGCGGCGACTTCTTCCCGCTCCCCCTCCCAAAATCCGGTGGTGCGATTTTCGTCCCATCCCTCCCGTGTCAGATCTGACTGGCTGGAGAGGCGGCGAGTTTATCCCCGGTGCCGACTTCGGGCAGTGGCGGGGTCAGCGGGCAACGGCGGAGGTTGGCGGCGGCGTTCTACCTCTCTAGATCGATCCAAATCTGGAGAGGACGTACCTCCTCTCCCTGGTTCGGTAGGTGTCTGGGTAGTGCGGTGATGCTTCGGGCGATCGCAATGGTTCCAGCGTCGATGCCGCGCGTGTGGGGGTTCCGAGTCTGCTTCGTTGGGCTACGGGTTTTTTCAGCTTTTTGGCCGAGTTTTCGTTGTTTTGTCAGTTTGTGGTATGTGGTGCGTTATTAGTCATATATTGTGCGCCTTAGTGATCTTGATGGTGATGCCATTCCGGCGAACTTGTCTGTCTAGTATGTGCATTGGGTTTGATGTACAAGTCTCTTGTAATCTTTCCCTTTAACCGGAATGAATTTCCTTTCTCAAAAAAAATTGCTGGCTCAAATTTGATGATGTTAATTATTGTTTTCAAATTCCTATATCTTTCTTGTTACCACACATGCATATGCTCCTTTATCGAGATGTCTGCCATGCCGGAGACTAATGGATGATTCGAGTCTCCATTAATTGTCCACTTTGTTTGTTCCAATTCTGTCATTCAACAATGTGGAATTCCTTTTTGAGAAGTTTCTATTCAAAATTAAATTTTAAAAAATCTTAGGATCAATTCCACATGGAACACTAATTGTTGTATATATGAGGTTTACATTTAGTTGTTAGAAGTTAATATTACTTCATTTCGAAGGATCTGTAAGTTAAGTACACAATTGCCTTTGTGCAAGTACAAAATTTATGTGCGTACAAAAGATTTTTTTCCTACAGGAAATGCAGTTTTTTTTTTACAAATATAGATAGTGAAAGTATTAACCACATATATGTGCCTCTCTGTGTGCGGAAACATAAAAAGATGCGGTTAGTCTTAACCACATATATTTTATTTTTTTAAAATTTAATTTTGAATAGATCCTTCTCAAAAAGGAATTCCACATTGTTGAATGACAGAATTGGAACAAACAAAGTGGACAATTAATGGAGACTCGAATCATCCATTAGTCTCCGGCATGGCAGACATCTGGATAAAGGAGCATATGCATGTTTGGTAACAAGAAAGCTAGATATAGGAATTTGAAAACAATAATTAACATCATCAAATTTGAGCTAATTATTTTTTTTGAGAAAGGAAATTCATTCCAGTTAAAGGGAAAGATTACAAGAGACACTTGTACATCAAACCCAATGCACATACTCGACAGACAGGTTCACCGGAATGGCATCACCATAAAGATCACTAAGGCGCACAATATATGACTAATAACGCACCACAGACCACAAACCGACCAAACAACGAAAACTCGGCCAAAAAGCTGAAAAAACCTATAGCCCAACGAAGCAGACACGGAACCCCCACACGCCGGCATCGACGCTAGAACCATTGCGATCGTCCGAAGCATCATCGCACTACCCAGACGACGGCACAACCCCGGTGCCAGACCACTGCCAACATCGACGCTCTCCGGCGCCAATGAAGAGGAGACCACCACCAGCCGCCGCCGACGGGTCGTCATTGCCGGCCAGCCGTCAGAGCTCAGCCCCAACACCTGCCGAACCAGGGAGAGGGGGGACGTCCTCTCCAGATCAGGATTTGGAGAGGTAGAACGTCGCCGCGGGCCAACCTCCGCCGTTGCCCGCCAACCCCACCACTGCCCGAAGTCGGCACCGGGGATAAACCCGTCGCCTCTCCAGCCAGTCAGATCTGACACGGGAGGGATGGGACGAAAATCGCACCACCGGATTTTGGGAGGGGGAGTGGGAAGAAGTCGCCACCCGCGCCGCCGCCGCCGGGGAAGGGCTGCCCCCAAGAGCTTCAAATCTGGCACGGGGAAGAAGAAGAAGAAGAAAGGAAAAGGAGGTAAGCCACCGTCTTGCTCACCCCAAAAGAGGATGCGGCACCAACAAGGGAGCGCCAGAACAGCCCGCCGGCAATCTAACTACTGTCAACACGTTCATTTGGAAGTCTGTACTATTAAAAAGTTCTATTGGTAAGTGATGATAGCAGTAGGCGGCCATCAATCTTATCATTCATCCCGCATCTAACGGTCAATACATATGTAAGGGCACTTTTTAATTATTTGGCGTGTCTAAATATTTCAGTGTTTTTTATGTTATGAAGTTTTTTTTCCTATCAGCTAAAAAACCAAGTCATCATATTTGTGTAGTTTTCTTGTATTTTAGCGTGTTGTGTTTCAGAAAACTTTTTTAGAGAGGGGGGCAGAAACACCGCACAGTCAAATGTGAAGAGCATGTAGCTAAGAATGTAGAAACTTGATATAGCGGGATGTAAAAGACTAAAAACGAAGCTATATGCCCGTGATTCAAAAATCATACATATAGATAACATAGTTAAGTATGCGTGTTTGGCTAGTAATAGCAAAAAACACAAACATGAATCAGGTGCGGATGATGGGTAACATTATACAAGACCAAATTCATATGCTTAAATTTTGCAAATAATTATACAATGGTACTAGAAGATGTGTTACGGTTGATAGAGCGGGAAACTGTCGAGAGATGAATGAAAGAGCCGCGCGGCCGGGTGTTAGGTGAGAGGAGCGTCGCTAGCTCTCTCCACTGAAGTCTTAAAAGGCGAGCATGCAGAGATGCGCATGCATGGTGCTATCACTCAACTTCACAAAATTCTCACAAATAATAATTAGGGAGCTTTGGCGCGAAAGAGCGAATCGAAGAGACAGCGGCGTTAGACAATGGCTCAAGAAGAATAATGCAATCATGTCGTTGCCTAATGAGATTGCTTTTTTACCTTTTGAGTTTGACCTAAACAATTAGTTTTGCTTGCATTGGCCCTCTCCATGTATGCGTATGTGATATGATATGTACGTGCATGCTACGAACTGCTTTGAGGTAGCTTAATTTAGTTTGCTCGCGCACGCCTACATCGAATCTCTCTCCTATATACACGGTGCATTGTACCACCGAAACTTTAGCCAATAAGCAAAATACTTGAACAATATGTACACATACATGTCCGAATTTGCATATATAAAATAAAGGTGCGCAAATACACACATATACATGCATGTGTGACTTGATGGAACGCGTGGTGCATGTGCAAGTTTTCTACTACTAGTGGAGTAGTCTTCTGTTCAAATTCCTTTTTCAGCTTTTTTTTCTTCCCGAAGACCAGATATATAATCATAATTTGGTAGCATATATATGAAACATGCATGCATGCATGCATGCATGAAATCAAACCGAATCTCTCGTTCAACTTTGGCATCGGAAGGGATGGACAAAGGTCCGAGTTACGACTATTTTAACCACCTGGTTAACCATACTCCTGGAATTCTTGCTGCGAGTTTTGCAGCAAGATAGCATATTTGTACGTAGCCCAGTTCGTCGTTAACGAAGAGAAGTGCTTATGGTCTAAAAAATAATTGTATGCATGGGTTAATTAATTTTCGTTAATCAAATTCACGTAAACGCACCATCATGCCTCCTCTGTCATGCAGGATCGTTGGGCCCCGATCGAGATGAGATCAAAAATAGGAAAGAAGATCGATCTGTAGTGGAGCCGTTCTTTTGGAAAGATTGCAACGTCGTGCGCGAGTTGTGTGGTTGATTGACGGAAAGATGGGTAGTGTTGGGAATCCACCCAGGGGGGGGGCCGGCCGGGCACAGGCCGGCACACGGCATGGTGCGGCTAGGGCCGGCCGGCGGCTCCACCCCGGTGGGTCCCACTTATGGACTTGCCTAAAACCTTAAGCAGTACTATATAAAAAGAGGTGGAGCACCTATTGTAGAACAGATCTAAGAAATAATAAAGAGAAGGTCCACCCATACATCTTTGTGTCCCCTGTGTTTGATCTTTCTCTGTGATTGATTGTCCACGTTTATACCTCGGACTACACCCGGTAGCGAGGTTTCTCAACAAGTAGGTATCCGAAGGTCAGCACCGCAGCGTTTTGTCCATGAAACCTTCAAATAGTTTGTTGGTCATGTGGGCATAAGAGCATCTGTATGGAAAACAGAAAAATAAAGACGTAGGAATAGTGTATCTGCTGAAATGAAAATCTTTTACAATGAAGCGTGAAAAATTTTAAAGAGATTGATAGAGTGTAAATCCCTAGAGGAGACCACACTCAGGACTCGACAGCTGCGTCTGCGACGGGGAGGAGATTGGGGTCAAGCCTAACCGCGACCTCCCGTCTTGCATCCCCTTTCCCTGATAGCTACAATAAATCTTGTGCTCTTTGGCACTTTAGGCAACACGAGATACAGAGATGCAATTTTCATTCCCCATGGTACGTGTCTTGTTCTGGATAGATTACGAGCAAGCTAGCTTTTTTCATTGTCAAGCCCTGAACTGAAATGGCGAAGCAGGTAGCAAGAAGAGGAGGGAGTTACAAAACCGGCACGTACAGAGTGTACCGCTTGTTTTTTGAGATCTAATGGCGAAGATCAAACTCGGTAGTTACTGTTGACGTTATGGGAGATTTCACCATGCCTTGTTGCTTAGCTCTGTTTTACCTCTCCTCTTGTTTTGCTTTTGCTTTTGTAATTCGCTGAGGCTATATAAGCAGCTATGGGAGAATGTGTAAACATCAAGGAAAAAAGTAATCTACAAGTATCTATCAACTTTCTCCATCCCAGTTCTTCCTTTTTATCATCCACTTCTATAAGAAATTTCTTCCCAAATTTGTATATTTTCGCTGGAAGTACCTTATGCAGGTTTGAGCCTGACAATCTAGAATTAGAGCAACATCCAATGGCCCTGTTCGTGGTTGGAATCACAAGGAGAGGGTTGAAAGGCATGTCCTTTTATTAAAATTCCTAAGCCAACCAATTGTAACCAAAATCTGGGTTTGATTGGGGTGGAGGTTGCAAAGCTAGCTGCTTTGCTGTAAAATCCCTTCTTAAGCATCTCAAGTCAACTCAGCAATATCTAGGCCAATCCTTGGTAAAATCCCTGAGGGCATGCCCACTGTCACCTCCATACTTCCCCTATCTCATCCATATTCATCTTTTTTTATATATTATTATCCTATCTCTCCCTACATTTTTCTCTCTTATATTTTATTCCTTACCTACTGCTACAATGTTTTGAGGGTAAAATGAAGGCCAAAAGAGGGTAGCATCGGGAATGCCCCTCTTTCCCCCTCATTTTCGTCTCAAATCACTGTAGCAATAAAATATAAGAGAGGAAAATGTAGGGAGAGATTGAAAAGTAGATAAATAGTAATGAGATAGGGAAAGTTTAGAGATAACATTGGGAATGCCCTAAGCCTTGACACTATAGTGATCTTGCAAGGAGTCATCATGGAGAGACCGGTTGGAGAAGAAGGGAAGGCAGGAGATGCTGGGGTGGTGATCAGATAAGAAGTAGAGAGCATCAAGGCCAAATTAACAACACTTCAAGCGCGCCAGATTGACCAAGGGAAGTGGTTGGAGCAGTAGTTCATAGCCATGAACTTGCTAGTGGCACAAAGCAATATGAGAGAGAGCATGGAAGTGTCTAATCTTCAGACTAGCCTACTAGTTCATAGAGGAACCCCAAGTTTACTATCTGCTTCACTCATCAATACACCTTTGGAGATCAACTGGTGAATCAGACCTCCAGAAGGGCCACCTGATGTAAGTCCTATTCCACCAACAATTTTGAGTACACAGGTACCACCAGTATTACCATACCCTATGAGGAGTCAAGGGGGTGTGGAGGGTAGTTTACCAGGGGGACAGTGTATTCTTGAGTCACCGCTGTGACATCTAATTTGTGTGGGGGGGTGGGGGAGGCATGGAGAGGAGAGAAAGGGTAGCCCACAATAAAAGGAATACACTATGAATTTGATAACAGGAATTTCGCCAAGGTTCCCAAGCTATGCTTTCTTGAGTTTGATGGTGAGAAGGCAGAGGCATGCCTAAAGAAGGCATAGAAGTATTTTGAACTAGCCAATGTGCCTATGGGTCAAACAGTAGAGATTCAAACCTTGTACTTCAGTGGAAAAGTAGAGGACTGGCTAGCAAGTACAGAGGTAAATACTAAGGTGTTGTCTTTGGCCCAACTCAAGATCATGGTGGAGTGGAGACTTATAGAAAAATCTAATTTAGATAGTATGTTCACCTTCCACTCACTAAGACAGACTGGGCGAGTGAATAGTCATATTGAGATGTTTGAGAAGATTGTTGGAGTAATCAAGAAGGATAACCCTTTGATAACTGAGGATCAAAAGTTTTGTTGTAGGGTTGCAAAGTAATGTGCAACAATTGATCGTGTAACATAGGCCTAGAGATTTAGTGGAGGCCTATTGGATGGCCATAACCGTAGAGAAGTCTAACCCTGTGAAGAAGGTAGTCAACAACACAATGTTGGGTGGAACGAAGAATGCCTATGCAGGGGGCAACACTACTCCTGGTGGGGCTAAAGTAGGAAAACATGACACTGCTGCCATGACCAATAATAAAAAATAACAAATGTTTTTAGATGCAATGAAAAATGGTACCATGGCCACAAGCAACACTGTAAAAATGAGCGAACAAATTAAGACCACTAATACCATTGACTCTGACCATGAGGAAGATAAAGGAGAAGATAAGGAGAGTGAACCAAAGGAAGAAGTGGGGATCCTATTATATTGATGGTTGTACAACTAGAAGGAGATATCCTCAAGTCACCTTCTTTCACCATGGTATTTGAAATAGCACGAAGGAGGGGCACTGCCTTATTGGACAGTGGTAGTACATCAACATTTTGGATACTAATTTTGCATCTAATGCTGGTTGTGTGATGGAAAAGAGTAAAAGGAGATTGATAGTACAAGTTGCTAATGAGGAATGGGTAGATAATACCCTGAATTGCATTTCCTGCTCCATACAAGGTAAATAATTCAATGATGATGTGAGGTCAATTAAGTTGGTGGGGGTATGCCATGATTTTGGGGACCGATTGGACATGCAAGCATTGTCAAATAAATTTAAATTTGAAGGCTTGGGATCTTGTCATTTACCGCAATAGTGTGGATATGGTGAGCCTCAATGTGCTGGATCGCCAGTGATGAGCTCCAAAAGTTATTAGACAGAGAGTCTAGGGGGTTATTTAGGCTAAACTGGTAAGCCATGAGAAGAAAAAAAATGAATGTCATTTCCCTAAAGAGTTGCAACATGTACTTGAAGAATATAAAGAGATATTTAAAGAGCCCAATGGACTACCCCTTAAAAGGAGTTGTGATCATGTTATTCCCCTTTTGCCTGAGAACAAACCAATGAATGTGAGGCCTTACAGACTACCTCACTATCATAAGAAAGCCCTTGAGAAAATCGTTGAATAGCTGCTTGAAACCAAGGTGATACAGCCAAGTACCAGTTCTTATGCCTCACCCGCAATCTTCGTAAAGAAGAAAGATGGAACCTAGAGGGTGTCCATAGATTATGGACAACTGAATGCAAGTACAGTTAATAACAAATATCCCATCCCTATCATTGAGGATGCTTCATCCACCAAGGGAGCCTATTGTCTGGTGAATCCTTTAGTTAATCATTACAAGGGTTGCTTCTGGCCTTGACAAGCGGCATCAACATTGCAGACGGACATGACAATGCTAATCGTGGGCATTTAACGCATGTCACAGTGTCCTATGCAATCACTAACCTGTGGTACCTTCTTGAGGGATGGTAACATCTCGATCCACGTGCTTCGGGCAAGAGTTTGCCGGGACGCTTGTGGAGGGACTCACGCTGGAGAGTTGGTCTAGGTGCCACGTGTCCCGGACAATGGTTTACCTGAGACTTCTGCGGAGGGATCCCACGAAGCACAACCGCGTCAGGCCGTGGGCCGCCGGACAAGGCTCAAAAAGCCCCGTAAGGCTCTCTTGTGGTGCTACATGGGCTGGGCCAGAGTCGCAATCCCCCGACAAGTACCAAAGTACTTCCTCCAGTTCCATACTCCCTCCGGTATGAAATAATAGTCGTTTTAGACTTGTCCTAAGTCAAAATTTTAAAACTTTATCCATAGAGAACTTTTTAAACTATTTAGATTGAGAACATAAAAATCATATATATATATTCGACTTTAAAAGAAGTTTCATAATATTATAATTTTTAATGCATTATGAATAAATTTTAATAGTTTTGTATGGTCAAAGTTCTATTTCGGAGACCATGTCAATGTCCAAAACGACTACTATTTCATAACGGAGGGAATAATACTTGACGTTTTAGATTTATCCTAAATCAAAATTTTAAAACTTTATCTATAAATTTTTTTAAAACTATTTGGATTGTGTATATAAAAACCATACATATAAATTTGTCTCGAAAAATGCTTTCGCAATATCATATTTTTACGGATTTTGTAAATAAATTTCATTAGTAATTGACGGTCAAATTTGCATTTCGAAGACCGTATCAATGTCCAAAACAACAAGTATTATAAAACTGGAGAGAGTACATTCTAATACAATAATCTTAAGAAATAAAGACACATTCGGTGGAAATATAATGCAAAAACACATAATCAATCTAGCAATAAAAGCAAGATGAGGCAAGCAGCGGGGCAGCACAAGGTTCAAGGACTACATAATTTTGGAATAATTTCTATAACAAACTGAGCTATGATTTTGTGAAAGATGCAAACAGAATTTATATATCACACAATCTCTTAAAAAGAAACAAGCTGTAAGATGCATAGAATCTATCTCGAAATTCAGAAGTGCAACTTTACAACATGGTAAATATAGAAACTATCAAACGTAAACCTGCAAAGACTCAAATGTAAAGCTATCTCAGGATCTACATTTTGATGTTGTAACACAAGCTACGAGATATGTGGGTTTTTCATAAAAAAAAGATCAGAGAGAACAGCTTGCGAGGAGTTTTCCTGGCTTGGCTAGCTAACTGTTCGAATTGGACATAAGACGCAAGCAAACTAAAAAAGGTTCATTTGACTCATTATTAGTCTATGACGATACTACAAATCAACCATGCTCACAGAAAAGCCTTCTGAGAACTCCAGGCCCCTCTAAACAAGTATACAATGCACACTCCATGTTTATATGCTTCAGACCTCAATTATAAGGCCAAACGTGGACATTGTAAAACACATAACCACCTTTGCAGAACTGTCACAGGATGGAATGATAACATTCAAGCATCTATAGCTGCAGCTGGTTCAGAAGGTTCTGGTTCTGCAGATGAAGATGAACTGGCTTTGCTCTCCTTCTTGTTTGTTTTCTTACTGCTCTTCAGCTTATTTGTCATGCTATCTGCCTGAGAGACAATCGTTGAAACCGTGAATCCAGCTTCTTCAAAAATGGATGCTCTCTCATGGACAAGAGACCTCCTGGAGACAACATCAACACCATCATATGTCCATAGTCCTAACACTGCCTCTCCTTTTAGGCCAACTCCAAACCAGCCAAGACCAGCAATGGCTATATCGCGAGAATTTGTATCCCAACAATTCCCAGAAACTTTGAACTGTTTTCTCACCCATTTACCAAGCTTGTCCACCCGTTCCTGGCCGATGGGAGGCTGCAACCACCAAACCAACAAGAAAAATGTGTTATTATGTGAAACAATATAGCGCAACTTAGGAGATCAATATAAAACAGTCAAATCGGATAAAAAGGGTACCTGCAGTTGCAAGCCAAAGTGGTCTTTCATCAATGCGTTTGCATTTTCTGTCTTCCCCATATGAAGAGGCACAAGCGATGACGCCCAAACAGTAACATACACTGATCCTACGGTTAATTCTTCAATGTCCAGGCGCACCATCCCTCCGATATGTATAGACTGCCCCTCCTGTGAAGATTGTGAAGCAAAATACATATAAGCATGGCATATTGGGAAGGGAAATGCAAAAACAGCACAGTGACCAATCCTGTCTGACAAGTGAACCTTAACATAAAGACACTACAAGTAATTCAAGGTCGAACCACCCTCAGCCTCAATATGGCACCGAAAGTATAAGAGCTGAAACCTCCTAAGCAAAAAGGGAGTTGATTTGTCAATCCAGTTTATTATTTTGCATCTGCTGTTTTTATTCCCACAATTTCCCTTTTACTTAAAGAAACAACTATATATCTTCCAATCTTACCTACGGTCCCACACATAGCCACAGTTGCTTAACCAAAACCATATTCAACTCTGTTGCCCAGAACTGAACAAGATAGATAAGTATTCAGAAGAAACATCATTAACGAAGGGCTTGAGAGCAGCACTTATCTCCATTTTGCATAATCACAGACAACATTGGTCAAGGGTGCATAAGAAGGGGAAAGATGAGACCTTTATTCTGTATGTCCTTGGCCGCATCTCCTTCCTCACTTGAACCAGCTTCTGCTCGTCACGTGTCAGTCTCGACGTGAGCTGGTGCCCATGAAGCAGGCCTGGTGTGTCGAACAGCTTCGCCTGTGCTCCAAGAACGCCATCCAATCGGATCATTCCGAGCGTTGTTCCTGGAACCGGAGCCTCCGTCAAGGTTGGCCCACCCTGTACTCCGGAGCACCGGACAATGGCATTAAGCAGAGTCGACTTGCCGACGTTCCGCGCGCCGACAGCCCAGACGTTGCCGCGCGACCCGGCAAGCTCGCGCACGTGGTTGAGCAGGTCGCGCACGCCCCATCCTTGCGCGGCGCTGACGAGGTGCACCCCGGCGAGCCGCAGGTCGGAGCCGGCGACGGCGAGAGCACGGGCGTGCGCCCACGCGTGCACGTCATCGGGAGACAGTGACGGCGTCGGCAGCAGGTCGAGCTTGGTGACCACAAGCAGCGCGCGAGGGAGGTTGGCCGGCGCCCCGTGCATCCAGTCGGTGCTGTGGGCCTCGCTGGCGGCCGCGACCATGCGCGCGACGGCGCGCGGGAATGAGCCGTCGAAGTCCGACGCGTCCGCTAGGAGTAGCACGAGCGACCTGGCCCCCGACGGCGACGAGAGGCGCGGGCCAACGGCCGCGACGAAATCGAAGTCCGGGAGGAGAGGTTCGGCATCGGGGCGCTTCACGCAGCCGTAGTGGCGCAGCGAGTGGCACCGCGCGCACACCACTGCCTTGTTGCTCTCCTTCTTCACTGCCGCCTCGTCCACCCGTCGGGCCTCCTGGCCCTCCCGGAGGCGTCCGGACTTCAGAGAGGCCGATATGCAGGTGTCGTCGGCGGTGACGGGCGCGAGGCGCGCGCGGTAGTCGGGAGATTTCGGGGACGGGAGGGAGAAGAATCCCGGGAGGGACGGGTCGGCGGACTGCATGGCGATGCCGCATCCCGGGCAGACGCCATTGGCGCTGGCGGCCGGGAGATCAGAAGAGACCGGAGCCGGTGGCAGGGACGTCGTCGCGAGCGCCGAAGTAGGTGGCTGCGGAGGCGGTGGCAGGGGTGGGGATGAGAGGTGGCGGTGGATGAGCGGGAAGGGTTTAGGGGTTTGGTTGGTGGAGCGAGGAGGAGGGCTTGGGCGAACGAGGAGGGTGCGTAGGGCTGGGTGGAGGCGCCGGAAGCGGGATAGCATCTCGGCGCCGCCGATCGGCAGGTGCTCGCCGCGAGACAAGAAGATGCGCTCGAGGTGTTCGACGAAAGCTCTAAGCCGAGCTCGGGGAGTCGAGTCCGTTTGAGGCCTGAGGGAGACTAGAGAGAGTCACGGAGAGAGAGACAAGTCGCCCTTCTGGGCTTGCGCTAAGACTTCGCGACTGCCGTGCTTATGTCGGGCACTCGGGCTCATGTGCACAATGTTGGGCTTACCGGCCCATAAGTTTGTGTAGTTTAGGGCACGCAGAATGCTTCACATAACCGTTATTATAAATTATTGCCATGTCATTTATACATAACACTAGAAACAACTTATATAGTGATAGAGATAATTGCACATTTTTAGACAGCTTGTTCATACATACCATTCTTTAATTTATTATGCAGAGTCAACTCTTGTATCGAAGACGACCTAAATTTCTATGTATGCTCTCTTTTCACAACATCATTCATGGCAAAACTTATAGATGTTTTAGAAACAGCTAACGTGTAACATTGTACATGCTCTTATACGTGCATGATAAACTTTAAAAATGTCATAGTTTAAGATTTACTTTCTTGTTACGAGGCAATTTTGGTCTTTAATTTTTTTTTACATTTTCTCCCTTGACCGGCTTCTATAAATGAACAAATTTACCTTTTTCTCTTGTTTTCACTTCTCTTCCAAGGTTTGGAGGCTCTTCACGCAAAAGTTAAAGCCAATATTCTAGGATGTGATAGGGATTGGGCGCTCGATCCTAGCAAAAAAATCAAACTTTTTTCAAAACCTAGGTAAAGTAGTAATGAAACATGGACGACGTGTAGTACTACTGAAACAAGGTCGAACACTTATGAAGCATGGAAAGAAACACTTACAAAACATTATGGAACATGATTGAAGTACTAATGAAACATAGTAAGAAAACAAAACATTATAAAAGGATTTGAGAAACATCATCAAAACAATATTTTACACCTATTCAAAATATGTTTCACCCCATAAGAAAATTTTTTCACCAGGACAAAAATAATGTCTCATAAAAACAAAACATTATAAAAGGATTTGAGAAACATCATCAAAACAATATTTTACACCTATTCAAAAGATGTTTCACCCCATAAGAAAAAAATTTCACCAGGACAAAAATAATGTCTCATAAAAACAAAATAAATATTTTTATTTTGCGAAGCAACAAAATAAATATTGTATCAGCTGAAATCAAATGTTTCATAAGAACAAAAATATGGTAATGTCCTACGAGAACAAAACACATGTTTTATATATATACATAGGTGATGTTTAATGGAAAAAATAGGATGTTTCTTCTCTAGATTTAGAGAGCACGATAGGCCAAGATAGTCGAGCAAGACAATTGGAAAGAGTTGTGTGAGATCGTATGATGAGGTATTATATGATTTTATGTTTGAGCTTAGTGTGTTTTGATCCATATTTGAAAAACTTGATTTTGGAACCGACCCATAGACCGATTAGCATTTTGAGCCGGACCATCGTCCAGAGAGTCACAAACTGCAATTGATCAATTGAGGACCATGCATGGTAGGCCATTTGGACTAGACCTGATCACGGAAAGCTCGGCCCGGCAACCCGGCCTAAAAAAGCCTGGCCCGGCTCAGCCCGACCGGTGCATCGGGCCGGGCTCAGGCCTCAATCCGGAGCCCGGTCGTCAAGCCAGACCGGGGCCGAGCCTGATTTTTTCGTGATTTAAGCCGTGACCAGGCCGGGCTGTCGGGCTTCGGGCTAGGATCGGGCCCAATTTTTGAGCCCGACGCACCGGGATGGGCTGGGCCGGGCTCAGGCCTGGTCCCATGGGACCAGGCTTTTCCAAACCCGGCCCGAAGCCCCGCCCAGCCCGACGTTTGATCAGGTCTAATTTGGACCGGCATACCCATCTCCTGGTTTTCCAAATTTTTGGTAACTTTTTTATGTTTAAAAAATTATATGTTATATATATAAGTCATTGAGAATTTTACAGCGTATATATATTTTTTTAAGTTTGCAACAAAATTTATAGAATTTTTTTAAGAATAGTGTTGTGTAGGGACATGGCTTCTCCGATGGATAGTGAATATAGAGAGATAAAATAAATAAATAAATAAATAGAGATGAGGCGATAATATGGATGGGGAAATGCTTTGGTCTTGTACTATAGATGAATAATAATGGATAGAGCCAAATGGGACATCCGTTGGAGGTGCCCTTAGGTGCTAATTGTAATTTTTGTGTCAAAACTGCTTAATGCCTTGGTTTTCAAAATGTTTTGTGTGATATTCATGATGATTTGAAGTAGTATAGGTATTCTTAGCCTAATGTGGATTAAGTCGAGAGATACTTGTTCTTGAAAAATTGGTTTGCTCGTCTCATGTGTGCATGTGCATGACCGTAGTGGATCGATGTCGGTGAAAGGGATCGAGTGCATGGATGGGTGATCCACCATCCAGATGATCAATGGTTCGTGCGAGTTGATCGAGCTCAGCCTAGGCACGTGGATGATGGTGATGGGTGATGAAGACTTTAGGTGCGCACGAGGTACTACAGATTTGGGCGTGTGGCGAGCTTGGCGATCAAGGAAGTGGAGAAAACCTATCTTGGCGAAATCACTGTGTGAGGATAAGTGGCTTAGGAGGTCATCAATCATCTTGTAGAGCAAGGTGGATTAATATAAATTATCTGGTGACATATAAGACATGCTTTGAAAATCGTGTAGTGTGAGAGAGAAACTCGATGTCTTAGTTTTTTCAAGTGAGTTTGAAGTATAAAACCTAAGTGGGATGGTTGGGCGTGTCTTTATATAGGGTGTCATGACCTCAGAGATAAATGAGGTTTTGGGAGAGCATTAGAGAGGCATTTGTTGGAGTTTCGGAGTTAGTTTTAGACAAATTACTTAAGGTTTATTGGAGATGGGTCTGCATTGATCATTCACAATCATGTAAGGTTCAATGATGTAAGAATGATTGAGGACATAACTAAACATCTAACTTATGGTTGGATTTTCGAAGGAAATTTTAAAAAGTGGCGTAATGGAGCTTTAGCAGTTATAAAAATAGCGAAAATAGCGCCCAATTTAGCGATTATAGCGGGCATAGCTGTGTTTGTGAAATTTTGGTACTTAGCGTAGCATTTTACGTTCAAAAAAGCTATAGCGAAGCTATTGCGAAGCTATTGCGAAGCTATAGCGGGCTATTTAAATCCTTGTGCTATAATCATTCCTCATTAATCATTAAGAATGTTTCAATATCTGGTTTGATTTTTGTGCTCCTTGCCTTCAATTCAATTTTGTCTTGAGTTTTGCATGTTCTTGACTAGAATCTTGAAAAAGTTTAGCCCTTCATTTGGTGCATATAGTTGAGTGATTCTAGGTCACATAATGTGCAGAAATATATCCACAAGCAGCTCATACAAGTAGCCTAAAGATTTAGTTATGGATTGATAATTTTGTTTTTGCCGGGTTCATGACCTAGATTTTGAAAAACATAGAAAGGTTGAGATTTTTTTGAAACTATGGCCTTGATTCTCAATTGGAATAGGTACTACACAATCTAAGGAATCAATATTTCGAATTTGAGCTCAAGAGGTTGTTCCAATGTACATGAAATTTTGTTTTGCCTCGAGTAGTGAATAGTGCATGGTCCAGCTCAGCGCTACAAGCGGTCTGGCTCAACACTTGACCGGTTGACCCGATCTAGCTCCATACTTAGCACAGTCTAGCTCAATACATATCTTGATCTAGCTCAATATATTGTTCTTGTTCGATACTTCAATTTGTCTTGGGTTGGTCTAGATTAACACGTAGCTCGGTCTGGCTCAAACACTCGGGCTACTCCTGCTCAAGGAAGAGAGAGAGAAGCCTAGTTTAGGGTTCCGATTAAAGTGTTTTGATGTTATTTGAAAGGGAAAATTAAGTATATGCCACTCAAAAGAGTGGCAATTGATAATATGCCACTCCAAAAAGTGTTATTAAGTATATGCCACCCCAAAGGATGACTCCTTAATAATATGCCATTTTGGAATTTATAAACCTTTGGAATTTAGGGACACACTGCGAACAAAGGGTCGAAATTAATTTGGCATCTGTTCACCCCTTAGGCCTTGTTCTTTTCGGCGTATCGTTGCGTTGGCGTATTACTGTAGCAAATTTGAAAGCCCTCGAAATAAGGTCTAAAGATTATAAAAAAATAACTTAAAAAATAGTTTTAAATATTTGGAAGGACTACTAAAAGTTATGAAAAAAATCATCGCAAATTATGACAATATATAGGCTATATAAAAATAACAAAATTTGCTACAGTAATACGCAACGGTACGATACGCTGAAAAGAACAAGGCCTTAGTTGTCTATCGGCCGGTCCTTGAAGGCAAAATGAGGAATATGAGAGTGGAAGATAGATGACAGATACGGGAAGAAGGAACCAAAGGGAGGAGAAGGGCTTGCCGGTGAGTGACATCGCTGTGGTTTGGAGTGTGTAAAAGAGTGGAGGGTGGAGATGGCTAATCCATCGAGCGAAGGAAACGACGTGCTTACACAAGAGAGGGAGGAGGGGTGGCCAAATGGGTCGGGCTGGCTGAACCGAACCGGGCTGGCCCGCACTGTTCACCAAAGAATTGAACCAAACCTGGGCTGGCACCTCGGCCCGTTGGGCCGGCCTGGTTCGGTTTGCATAGTGGCGCTCTGGTTCGGTTTTAATTCAATATATGTATTTCTATATATTTTTCTTATGATAAATAATATATTTATTTAATTTATAATGTATATTTGTGAAATATAATAGTTTTTAAATATATATTAAATAAAATAAACCGTCTAATAAAAAACCGAGCCGGCCCGGTCGCTTCGGTTTACTGTGTGAACCAAACCTGAACCGAGACCACAGTCCGTTAGCCCGGTTGACCCGGTTCACATGCAATGGCAATTTGTTTTCCTCTCGTGTGAGTATCCGAATCAATCCGATATAGCCGGACAATTGACAAGCAATTTTTCAATATTAACTTGGACACATTGGACCCACCATCTAGTCATGCGCAACACTTCATGCTCAATTCGTTTACCAGTTTTCTCTAAGCTTAGAGGCTACACCTTTCGGCCTGATCTTATACCCTGACTCTCACCCTCCGTGGATGAACATTGCGGAGAAAACCTTGGGTTTTCAGGGCATTGGATTTTCACCAATGTTTTCGTTACTCAAGCCGACATTCTCGCTTCCGCTTTGTCGACCCTCGCTTTCGCGTTTGCTTCCCTGCTACAACCAGCTTAGCGACAATTTTTTGAGTCTCCAGTCTCCACAATGGTTAGGGACTTTCTCTAAGCAAGAGAGACATACATTGCTTAAATACTGCTTTGAAGCTCTACTATGGATCCTCATATACTGTTCCGGGTTCGAGGCCTTGTTTGTTTCAGATTAATGTTGAGTTGTATTTTACTATAGCAAATTTATGACCCCCTCAAAATACGTTTTAACGAGTTCAAAAATTATGAAAAAAATATTTTACAAACTTTAAGAAGAACTATTTAAAACCCCACAAGAATAGCTACAAAACATTACATCGTTTGGCTTACACAAAAATAACAAAGTTTCATTTAATTTAATTTAAAACAAACAAGGCCCGAGTCCCATTTACTCCCGCCAGCGCCCCGCCCGTCCGCCGCCGAGCGCGTCCTCCCGCTGGCGCGCCGCCCATCCCCGTTCCTCCTTCTCCCTTTCCAGTTCCTCCTCTCCTGTAAGATTTCGTTTTTTCCCTAGCAATACGCACAGTTACAGAAGAAAATTATGGCATTGATTCTTGCTCCCTAGATCTTAGGTTTCTTATTACTCACCGGACAATAGAATGGAGCAAACAAGATGCAGTAGGCAGCTTCTTCTCATGTTGATACTTATGCCTTATATGCATCTCACTGGATTTAGTTAACAAATATTTGTGCATTTTCCCCTCTCTTTAGATTGCCAAACCAGCAATCCAGTATGCTTTGGTGCTTTGCAGACATTGCAGGTAAGATTGAGAGAGTATCAATATACATGAAGAATCGGTTAAGCTCTAAACAATAAGATAAAAGTATGCCTTTTATTGAGCATCAAGCATATAATCTGTTTCATTTGATGAAATAGTGTTCTTTTTTTGTTAATTCTTTTTGCAGAGTACATGCTTTCATGCAATTGAAACAACTGATCTGCGTTATTGTCTAACATTGCTACAAATAAGCTTAGCTTTAGGTTCCTTCATTTTTTGTCTTCGTTTCGTTGTTTATGACACACTATTTCGTTGTTTACAACACACTGAAAATCTGCTACTATCAAACATGAGACTCAATTATAGACAAGGACATGTATATCTACTAGTTTCTTTATTACCAATATATTAAAAGGCAGAAAAATCATATGCTTATAGGACCTCTGCCCTCTAAATCTCCCTGTAGATATTATAACACATTGACATGGTGTTTATCTTATTGCCATTGGCTAACTATGTTTAAGCTTAATACTATGCTAACATTGACTCCCTTTTCTTTCCTCTTACTACTTTTTTCCTCTTATTTTCGTATACGGTTACTTTCTCTATTCTTTCTCCACTCTCAATTTAATCTTTTCACTCGTTATTCACAGTCAAGCTGACGCTCTCATTCTATTGATTTGACATCTGACCTCGGGTGGGGCTATAGAGTTCACCTGCTCATCCATTTCTTATGTCCATATTTTTACCAAATCAAAATGTCATGCTAAATGTACAAACTAGTGATGCATCTTTAGATTTTTCTCTGCGTTCTCTTCCTTCATGGTTCCTTGGAAGTCTTTTGATATTCATTTACCACCGATGTGATCATAAACACATTTCAATGTGTAGTGTCTGAAGCTTATTTGTAATACTCATGTCAAATTTAGTGTGTTTCTCATAGACCACTAGAGTTCATTGTTTGTGTATTTTATTTATCTCAATCAATAGCATGTCATATCTATATGTTGTATGCTCAATTACATCGTACTTGCCTCCCAAAAATTACTAATACTTAATGTGCTGACTTTTCTTATGCCTGTCAGTTTAGTTACTGACATCAAAATTATCTCTCTAATATTAGAGCATCCCCAGCAGGGGAGCCATCAACTAGCTGCCTCCATGAGCTGACAGTGGCATGCAGTTGACGGGCTAATTTTTTGAAAACCGGTTGTAGCTGCTGTGAAAGGAGTGTTGCTGCATGTGTGAGCAGGCCTGTATATTACTATAGCTACAGTAATATACGGGTCCTGCTGGGGATGCTCTTATAGAGAATGGAGATATTTTATCCTATCTTAATATAATTCTTCTCTAAGTGTTGTTGCCATAATAATAGAGAAATCGAAAAAATACACATATGTGTGCTGCATTTTACTCTTAACTATAAGTTTCTTAAATCTTTTTTGAGAAAAAAATGATTATGTTATAAGGGAATTGTCATATTAATATTAATTTCTTATGATGTGATGACATGGTATCGCTTCGAATGCTATGAGTCACTTCAACATTGTAAGTAGGTTTTAGATTTCAGTAATGTCACACCCTCACATATCTGAAAAAAAATTTCTATACCGTTACCTGAAATCTGAATCCGCAAGGTGGGTCGATGAGGTCATACCTGATGCTCCCTGGGTTATCAATCAGGAGTTCCTCGAGAAGCACCGCATTGATTATGTCGCTCATTATGCCCTTCCGTAGGTTGCATGCATTCATTCAACAAAATTGTCATGGCACTCTACACATGTTGTGTAAATCTTTTGACCAATTGAGTTCATATCATTTGATGGTTCCAAGTATGCTGACATAAGTGGAGCTGCCAATGACGTCTATGAATTTGTCATGATCTTGGAACCTCCTTACTGTTTGCATCAAGTCTTTTCTGATGACTAGGTGCTTGATTCAATGTCAGATGACCTGTGTATCTGTGCAGGTCAAGGCGGTTGGGAAATTCAAGGTGATGAAGCGCGCCGACGGCGTCTCGACATTGGGCATCGTCATGAGGATCATGAAGGACTTCAACCAGTACATCATGCGGAACCTGAAACGTGGATACACCCAAAAAGACCTCAGTGTGAGCTATGTCAAGGTGACTGGTCCACGAAAACAAATGCTACAAAATAAATAGAGAGGAAATGAATACTGAATTGTGCTAAAAAAAACTGAATTATTATGTCTTTTACTGTATTGTGATCAGGAGAAGCAACTGAGAGTGAACATGGGGATTATCAAACAGAGGGAGAAAGTGAAGGAGCACCAGGAGAAGGTGACCAAGCCATTTCCACAGCTTTTTCAGACATAATTTTTGCATGGCTGTGCTGAAAGTCTAAAACATTAGTACTGACTTTACCATGCATATGTGCAGTTGCATACTGCGGCAAAGATAGCTAGAAGCAACCCTGTGGAGTGGATGGAGAATGCTGGTTGTTGGGTCGTCGGTTTCCTTTAGAAGTTAGAGAAAGGTTGCCACATGATGGTAAGCAAAAGTCTATACGAATTTATAGGAGATCTGTAAATTTGGCACCTTGTGATCTTAAGTTGAGCTTGGTTTGTTGTTAATTGAACAAGGAACTGTCGATTCAGACAGCCATTATCTACGACTGCAAGGCAAATGGATATTTTTGCCTTAAATTTCTTTTAACAAAGAAAGGACGCACCATAGGTTCGTTAACCTCGCTAGTATAACCCCATCAGCTTATGAACTTGCAGGATAATTTGTATGGTCAGCATCCGCATTTTACAACTTTGGCCATTAATACTTTCTAGCATGACATATAAGTTTCGGTTCTGTCTTACAAAATACTTCTTTAATGCTTGTTTTCTGGATTTTTCCAGGAAAAAATAAACAATTAATAGAATGTAAAAAATAATCTATATTAATGACACTACTAAAAGTTTTACTGTTGAATCACTACTAGTTCAATGATTACCAGGCCAAAGTGGGCTTCTGCTACCGGTTGGATCGGTATGAACCTGTAGTAAAGCTACCACATCATTACCAATCCGTGGATATAACTGGTGGTAAATAACTATAGACACTATGTGAATTATTTTTTCTTTCTCCCCCATGCTACCACGACCAAGAACATAGAGCAAACAGATATGCTCCCAAGCACGAGGTGGTGAGGAGGTGCTGTGCAATTTTTTAAGATCAGATGGTTCTATTTCAATCCAAGTGCTTCAAGGTTAATAACATCGATCATCCTCACTTTACTTGTAGTTAAATGTAGTTGCCTCTTTGCTTTAAATTTGGAGAAAGTGTGTTTTTTTTCTATGATCGATGAAGAAGATTGAGGCCCTGTTCTTTTAAGATGATCTGAACGGGTGAAATGACTGAATTTCAAGTGCTTCTCGAGGTAGTCTTAAGATTCAGATCCATTTCGTATGTCTAGCTTTTTAAAGCATCAGGACCAACCTACAAAACAGCGAAAAAAACAGATTCAAAAACTCAAAGGATATGTTTTTTTTTTTCAAAAAAGTAGATAAGCCGTTAAGCTAAAAAGAACAAGGTCTGAATGTAGATCTAGCTCGATCAATTTCTTAAGCTGCAAAAAAAACTTGTTGTGTATGTATGAAGTTTGTTTAGATTATGATGTAGCTCTCATTTAAGGTTTGGATCTAGTTCAAATTAATTTAGATTATGGTTCAATGATCGATGAAGAATTTAAAATCTATAAATCGTCGACCAATTCTTGAAGTACATTGCAAAAAAATTGTTGTGTATTCTTGATGTTTTCTTAGATTAAGATGTAGCTCCTATATATTGTAGGTGGGTATGCAGCCTAAATTATGATTTGCATGTCACTAATTTTATATGCAGTAGAATTTATTTATTGCTTACTTTAACATATGTCTTGATAAAGAATTTATTTTCTTGCCTATTGTATCAATGGAAAATGCTTGTTTGATCGTATTGCGAGTATATATATCCCAACAGGTTGAGTGAACCGATAGCGATGTATAAGAGTAAGTATCACTTCTGATCGGTCACTATTGGTTACAAAATAGATATAGAAATCAGCAATAGCATGTATATACGTAGTAGTGTGAACAAATGAATTATTCACGGAACACACAAGATTCACCGACTGTCAACAGACATACATGATTATACTAACTTGGGAAAAAACAAATCGAATAAATAATTTAATAAAAGAACAAATAAAATGTGTATAAGCGGAACGCAACGGGGTAAAAAAAAAAAGGATCACGCAAGCAGTCCGCGCAAACTATACAATCTTTGCATGCGAGTATGCAAAATGCAATTAGGTATCCTATGAACAAGCACGAGGCAGAAGTGAACTCAAAACAATGTTGGTCTCCTCTGAATCCCAGGCTCTGAAGGAAGAAACACGTGCATCAAAGCTGAGCTGGCTGCACATGGTCACTCAGCCCGGCAAGCGGCGGCGGCCGGCGGCGGCCGCGCGGTCCCGGAGCATCTGGGTGTAGTTGGCGATGGAGTCGAGGCGCCGCTGCCTCTCGTCCTCCTCGAACCCCCGGACGAACTCCGCCGCCGCGGCGTCCACCTCCGACCGCCGCACCACCTCCTCCGTCGGCGCCGGCCGCCGCCGCTCTGCCAGGACCAGCGCGTACACCTCCTCCATGCTCATCGAGTTCGGATCCTCCTCCACCTCGTCGTCGGAAGCGGCGGCGGCTGCTGGTGGCGCGGGCGCGCTCGGCCGCGAGGGCTGCTTCGGCTCCCTCGCCGGCGTCCCTGGCTCCTGCGTTTCGTGCACGGCGGCGGCGGGCGGCGTGTCCGGCCAGGTGTTGAAGCACGCGGACGGGGAGGAGAAGAAGGAGAGGGACATGAGGCGCTGCAGCCCCGCCGACGAGGGCCTGCGCGAGACCCGGCCGCCGAGGCGCGCCGACGGCGACGGCGGCGCCCGCGCCCGCCCCCGCGAGGACAGGACGGCGATGGCGCCCACGACGACGTTCAGGAAGACAAACCACACCCCGCTGGAGCCCAGCCACCACCATTCCGACCCCGCCATGGCTCGATCAGCCGGCCTTCTTCTCCTTGATCGCTTCTCTCTCTCTCTCTCTCTCTCTCTCTGTTCTTGGCTTCTTGCCTTGCTCTGCTTCAATTCGCTTGGTCTCTCGAACGGAAGGCTCAAGAGGATGCTGTGGCCATGGAGGCGGCACGGATGGGTATATATAGAGACGTGCGTGTAATTAACTAACTTATTTTTTTATGAAAAAAGTGAGATTAAATTAAGAGGAAATGGTCCATTTCTTCACGGCGCGTCATGTGCCGCTGGCGAGCGAATGGTCAAGCGTGGACTGGGCATGCAGGCGGATGCATGTAGGTAGCTTCGGGCGTGTGGTTTCCTCTTCTGTAATTAAACGAATTTTACATGCACCTAGGTTTCTAGTAGAGAAATTATGCGGAGCCTTCAAAAAAAAAAAACCCAAGCGATCATTTGTTTCCTCTTGATTTAATGGACCAGATAGGTTTCGATTTTTTATGTATAAAATAGTTTTTGCACCTTAAGGATAGTAGTATATTCTTATGCAGAGTGCACTCAAATTATATAAAATGTTACTCTCTCCGTTCCAAATTATAGTTCACTGTTGATTTTTAAATATTTTATTTGACCATTCGTCTTATTCAAAAAATAAATACGTAAATATTATTTATTTCGTTGTGATTTGTTTTATCATTAAAAATATTTTAAGCATGACTTATATCTTTACATGTTTGCACTAATTTTTTGAATAAGACGAATAGTCAAAATGCGTATCCAAAAGTCAACAGTGAACTACAATTTGGAACAGAGAGAGTAGATCTTATTATATTCACACCATATTATATCGTTGTGGACGATAAAATGCTCCTCTTTTAATATCACGGGTGTCTTTTATCACTGCTATAACGAAGATGAAGATGTTGTTGCTCCCTTGTTGAAGGCATTGTCTGGAGTTCGATGAATTTGCTCTACAGGGTGAAAACCTATTGTCTGATCTTTGCTGCTTGGATCATGGCAACGGCGGCATGCTTTGTGTTGTTCCCTTCTTGGAGGTGTTGCTTTTGGAGAGCCTTCATCGTAGTCTAAATGTTGTTTGGGTGGTGATCGGTTCTGAAGATTTAGTTGTGTGTTGTAGCCTGCTGCGACAGGATTACTTTCGTCTTGTCGTTTTTCTTTTTTAGTTTTTGGCTGTGTGCATCCTAGCTATGTAGAGGCCGGTTGTGGTCTTGGATTAATTGTATCTCCTTGATGTAATTGTCTAAGATCAGTAAAGCATCCTTTATCCAAAAATATGAAAACCCCCTTCAACCGAGTGGGGGTAAAAACCACGACCAACCGATACGGTACACTTCAACTTTCTTCCACTATTAGCAATAATGGGTACATATGGAGTCTTCCCTAGAATATTTAGAGGTACATCACTTCAGCAACATCAACATCATTAGCATATCAACAAAGTAAAGGACTATAAGAGGTAACACTTTCGGCTCAAACAAAGTTGAAACATAGTGATACAATATGTCCACCTTAGAGTTTAACTCATATATTGCAAACCACAAATCCCGAACAAATGAAACTTCGTAGGAAATGTACTTCAAGGAGTCGTCAACACGCCATCCAAATTTTAGCACCATTCGACATTGTTTGACCCCTTAAACACCGCATCTACAAAAGTCGCGCACTGCTGAAACTGCTGCAACATGAGCTGAAAAACTCCCCCTCAAATCGAGTTCTCCATAAGCTAAATCTTTGATACGACCGTACAATCAGAGAGCAACAAGTATACGAAGAACTGACCAAAGATGGAACCGATACAATTCCAACCATATTTGCCTCTCCAACAAAGGACTTGATGAAGAGTGTGCAAGACGAACCAATCTAGACGATAAAACCCCTTCTTCCTCTTCTCTTGTTTCTTGCCTCTCCTCTCTTATGCTATAGCAACAATTGCTAAGTGCTCTTGGCACAACTCAACTAGAACAAACCTAGGGTTTTATCCCCTCCATATCCCTCTCAAGGAGAAATCTCCACCATCCATTCTCGTGGCATCCAATGGCTCACACGCAATAGGCCGTCTTGGGATCTTTGGTTTCTTCATGACGAGGGCCCAATAGGCAGGCTCGATCGACCCAGCCAAAAAATAGGGCCGAGTCTAAATCAAGTGGTCAGGCCAGGTTGCATATGAACAGGTGTAACCAAGGCATATCTGATTATTTGTTGAAATGCTTACAACGGTAAGGTGTTGAGATAAGCAGGATGACACGTAGATAATATGATAAGCTCAAATCATCAAAAAGCTTAAACAATGAAGAATAACAAAGACCCCCAAAGAGAAGTTCATATTTTATTTAGGATGATAAAAACTATATTGCATCATCATTATTCATATACGTACCATCAAGCACATTTCATCAACTTATTTCAGTATATTACCAAGGTAAGCATTTTAACAAATAATCATATTCCTTATATTTTGGAAACAGCCCCTAAGAGGTATTACATGGCCATTGCTATATGTTGGATATGATGTAAACAACGATTCTCATGAAAGATATCAAAAGAGACAAAATGTCTCATATTTTATTTATTTTATTTTTTTGAATATATAAGGGTAAATCGCATCCGTCAAATTACGATGTCCTTTATGCTGCCGCCACTCTTTAGTCTTAAGAAAGCACTAGGTATAGATTCCGTATGACAGCGCATCATCACCACCCTGGGCCCTTACTTAATCGGGGCCCGACACGGTTCTTTAAGCTGACCAATGTTGCTCACTAGCTGACGGCTCTGACCTGTCATGTTCATCCCGTTCATAGCTTTGCCTACAGATCAACCTAACCAGTCAAGTGAATATTTGGGCCAGGCCAGCTTGCCGGTTAGAGTTTAATCAGAGGCACTTAAGGAAGATAACCCCGTCAGCTTGGCTTAATTAGTTTGCTTTGTCATCACTAACTCTCATTGCCTTGGCCCTTGGGCCAGGTCCTAGTCGTCGCGATCATGAGCTTCATGACCAAACGTGTTTCAGTTTTTCTTTGCGCTGACCATTTATTAGACAGTTCGATAGATGGATCGATATCTCCATGTCGATGTCGTCACGTTGATATATCTTTCTTTCAATGATGAGCCTAATTCCTGAAGCTAGCAAGATGCTAGCTTCCATCATGCATGGGCTCTCAATTTTTGGTTGAGCGTAACCAAACGTTCAAAGTTTGTTAACTATTTTCCTATTATTATTATTATTATTATGTTTTTTTTTGCCATGTTCCTTTTTTAGCTATGAAAAAGTAACAACATCAGTAATATTAGCCATTTTATTACATAAAACAGCTCATGTGTATTAGGATCATGTTTATTTTTGATCCGGCAAACTAGCTAAATTGTTCCATCAGAATTTCAGTTAGGGTAATAAATAAAAAACTTATCTTGCATGTTCCTAAGTACTAAATAATGCAGTCTGTAGTTCCATGAACATATGATTTTGTTTCTTAAGGCACTGCATTTCTTTCGCATTGCTGGTCATGTTGAAGCATGCCTTCTCAAAATTCTCTGATGTGAAGGACATGCGGTTTTGTAGTTCCAATTTCCTGTGCTTTCACGTACGTCTACTAGTAAGTCCGTACATCCTCAACAAAGTCTTTTAACTAGTTGTTAGTTCATGCTCAGAGTCATTAATTGAGTATATTGTGGAAGTTGTTTACCTAATTTAGCTTTATTAATTTTTTATTTTTCTGCAAGTGCCATGTCCGCTACCACAGGAAACGAGAACTCTATGGACGGCTGTAAAAACTGTCGGCGGCATAAAAGTCGCTGACAAAGTAATGTCGGTGGACCGAGAAAGACCGCCAACACAGATGGTAATTGTCATCAGCCATAGATAGGCCACCGACACACATCAGCCCCCCTCTCACCCACGAGGCAAAATTCAAATTTCGAGCCCGCCAAAGCACGCGTTGTCGGCGGGATCAGCTTCAGTGCCGCCTATTGTTGGTAGTCGTTAAAGTCCAATTTCATATGACAACATATGCCAATCTATTATATATATATAAAGGAGGGAAAAAGAAGCCACCACGTTCGTCCACATCACCCAGATTATTTCAGTCGTTCAATCAACGGTGGGACCAAATTATAACAGCCTAGATCGATCAAAGAAATTCTCACATAAATCAAGAAAAAAAAAGATCTATGCCTAGAGATAAGCTCTAAATCCGATATGATATATTAGAGATAGATTATAAGTCCGATCTGATATATTAGAGATAGATTATAAGTTATAGATAAACTCTATATGCCAAAACAAATCTAGCCGCGCAAACGCGCGGGCCACCTCGCTCGTTATCCAGTTATTTGGGAGGAAAATCAATGTTTATACATGCATTTTTTTAAACTAATAACTTTCCACAAGTTTTGATGAGTTTTTATCTTTAGGAATAAAGTGAGGGAAAATGGAGCTGAACCGGGAAACCAGGCCGATCGGCCGATCCACCCTAGGTCGGTCGGCCAGCCTTCTTGCCCAATCCAGCTCTGTTTCCAACCCAATCGCCATGAAACCAACCAAAAAGCACACTTCAAGCAAGGAGGTTTCCTGTGACGGAGGGCTGAACCAGCCTTGACCCCTCACGGACAGACTTCCTTGGATTTGGGAGAACATGTTCGAACGACCCTAAGAGTTAAATCCTACAAATAGACTGGGACATAAAAAGCAAGGTTAGTTTTTTATTCTTACTTACTCGTGAACTGATATGCAGTTCGTCGAGTATGCTTTATATACGAGCTAGAGAGTAATCTAGCCTGAGAGTGAGAGCTCAAAGAAGATTAACACTAGTCAAATCAGGGAGATCTCAATGGCCTTTGACGATCGCATGTAGCGAAGACCAAGGCAGTTGAGGCCATGAGCATCCATGCCTAGGAGGCATAAGTTACCCGGTCCGAGAACTTCACCCTACAAGTCAAGCTCAAGGAATTGCAATCCTAGGTAGATGAAGCTGAGAAGCTTCACGACCTGGTCGGGAAGGAGAAGGACCAGACCAAAGCGCTAGAGGCCAAGGCTGCTTCCGTTCAAAGGGCTCAAGAGGGAACTCAAGAGCAAGCCAACCAAGTTGAGAAGAACAGTGCCCAGCTCAAGAAGAGCCAAGAGGATGCCAAAAAGTTGCGCGAGAAAGTAAAGGCTTCTCAAGAGGCGCAAACTGTCCTCAAGCTCAAGACCGAGATCGATACACTGCAAGAGAAACTTGCAGCATATGAAGAGCAGTAGGCTTCAAGGGCAGAACACCTTGTAAGCATGTTTATACTAATAAATATAACTTTTGCGGTTTGGCTAAAACCCAGGCGACTGGGCTCGCCGCCGCGGCCGCCGACGGGTGGGCCCGGCGCGCGCGCGGGCGCGCCCAGTCGCCTGGGCTGGAGTGCCTCCCTAACTTTTGTTACCGAATGGAATTGCCTCATTCTTGTCGATCATTATAAGCGGAACTTCATCACTTAGAATTGTTCTTCGAGAACCGGCATTAGACTAAGAGTTGCACAAGAGAGTAAGAAAGGGATGCTAAGTTTGGGAAAAAGCGGTAGAGACGAGCACCTAGGTTGTGAGTTTGGACACATACATAAGACAAGAGAGATATGCAATGTTTCCATGCTAAGTGCTAGTAGTAGTACTCACTCAGGAGCGCTTAATTAAGAGCAAACGTTAAGTGCTAGACTCAGAGTGCTTAAGAGCAAACGTGTCTAAGAGCCTAGACAGGAGAAGTGCACTTGTAATTAATGAGGATGGGCTTATAGGTGCGCGCATAAGTCAAACCAATGGTTCACATGATCGATCTATAGCAAATGCAAGAAATAATTTCATCAATAACTTCTCACTGTAACAAGTTCCAAAATTTTCTTCTACTACATATTGTCCTCCTTCATAGACAGAGCGATCGATCGCTGATGAAAAACAACTACTAGCTTAATGTGTCGTTTGGATCTAACGATTATTACCTAGCGGAATCAACCTAATACTGAAAGCAAATACTAAGAAATGCAAAAAAGAGCATTTCCTGTCCTACTTGATCAAAATGAAGAGATGAGACGTCATACGTCGTGATTGGATTGATAATCTACCGTGCATTAGAACCCTAACTCCAACTGGCAATGTGGTGCCTTCTGATGACCTACTTGGACATTCTTCCCCACCGCCGCCACCTTCTCCTCCGGATCATCGGCGCCGGCAATAATTCCGTCGTGTTCCATCGTCGCCATCGTCATCTCCTCCTTCACATTGAATACTCTTACAAACGGCTCGTCGACCTGGCTTTGCTGCTCCAGCTGCTCGCCGAGCGACAACGGCGACCCTGCCGTGACGCGGAGATCGTCGCCGTTTCCATGATGCTGATGCAGATCGTCGGCATTGCTCCAGGCGTGGCTGCTCGACTCGGCCGTGCAGTCGTAGAAATAGTTATAGATCTGGTGCGGCGGCTGTTGAATCTGATCCTCATCGAAGAAATGTTCTTCGTTGGCATAGAAACCGTCCATGGCAACATCCTCGTCGTCGGGCCCGGCGGCGGCGGCGGCGGTGGCGGCGGAGGCGTCGACGAGCATTGCCGGTTCGTCGGCGGCGGTGGCGGCGCCGTCCTGCTGCTGCTGCCGGCGGCAGAGGTCGAGGTAGCGGAGGACGGCGTCGCGTTCGAAGGTGGCGGCGCGGAGCTGCTCCTCGAGCTCGGCTACGATGGAGACGCAGCCGCCGACGGGGTCGAGCGCGCGGGCCTGGGACTCGTAGATGAGCGCGCGCATGGCCTCGGCGCGGAGCTCCGGCTTGGTGTTCAGCAGCGTCTTCTGGATGTTGCTGACGCCGAAGAGGCGGAGCGCGTTGAGGAAGACGGCCTGCTGGTCGCCGGGGAAGTAGGGCGCGAGGAGGCAGTCGGGGGTGCACTTGCGCCGCCGGTACTTGCAGGCGGCGCACGCCTGGCTGTGCCCGTGCCCTCCGCCTCCGCCGCCGGCGGCCGCGGGGTGGGAGGAGGAGGACTGGGTGGTGGAGATAAGCCTGGTGGTGGTGTCGTTGGTGGGGGCAGTGACGTGGAGGGGGCGTGGCGGCTTGGAGGAGGAGGCGGTGGTCATTGCGCGCTCGCGCGTGCTGCGCGGTGGCCGGCGAGGTCGGAGGCGGCGGCCCCGGCCTCGGCGTCGTCGTAGGAATAGGAGTAGGAGCGGGGGAGGAGGAGGAAGGGGCTCAGGCTGACGCTGAGGCTGAGGCTCGCCTTCTCTCACTCTGCGAGATTAGTGGCTATTAATATTGGAGGCTCCTGAACTGCGACGCGTGGCTAGCTAAACTAACTTGAGCCATGCGTGCGTGCAATGCAGATGAGCACATGCATTCATCTCTCTCCGAGACGAATTGAAGAAGAAGAAGAGATGCATGCATGCATGCATGCATGATGGCCGGTACGTGAAGTGAGAAACTGAGAATCGGTCTACTTGCTCGAGAAACCCGGGCTTGCTGGCAGCAAGGCGTCAAGGCGATGGCTGCATTTGAATTGATTCGTAACTTCGTTCCAGAATTTGTTGGTTAAAACCGTAGATCTCAAACGATCAAATCCGTTTTTGAACAGTTGCATCAGATCAAATCCACTGGGGTTCTATCCATCAACGGATCAACCCACACGTATAAACTCCTCCCAAGCCGCAGCTAGCCATCTGAACTCACACGTGCCGCAGCCTCCAAATAACTCTCTCTCCTTGTCAATTCTCCAGCCGACGCTTCCCGTTGCACTCCACCGATCCTGTAGCCAAGGTGGCACCGCAACCATGTCTTCGCTATATATTTCTAAATGGACCTAGATGTCGGTGAAGCCGGGGTGAGGCTAAACATATAAGATCTCAAAACCATGTTTTTGTTTTTGAACTTTACATGGTTAAGCATTTCCGTGGTTAGTAACAGTGGTGGACTCACGATGAAAATGTAGATGGGACAAGACTAAAATTTTCTTTGTCTATTAAGTGGTGGTCAAATACACCGTAAATTACACAACAATAATAAAAACACAAATTCATGATTGCATCCTTTCAAAACGATAAGGCATGGCAGTTCTAGGGATCCAGTTGATGGTGGTCTATGGTGGTGGCAGTGTGAGATATAGCGGCACCGAACATGGAACTTGACAACGGCACAAATATAGGATCCAATCAACCAAATAAATGGCACAGGGAGGGTCTTAGGGAGGTTGTGGTGCTCACTGGAAACTTAAGTCAAGGCCTATGACCCTAAGCGCCGTCTACCTTTCAGCACTCTTGTTTGAAAGAGCCAAGAAGGTCGAATTGGGACGAGGGTGCACGGATTGCAACGGCGATGGCACGACCAAACTCCTTCGGAATGGTGACGCCGGCGTGACTCTCTTGCAATGTACAGGCCATCGCGGGTCAATAGCTTGCAAGAGAGCATCCAGGGGCAGAGAGGTAGTGATTGGGGGCAACGATCGAGTTCGGGGCTCACCGTTGCGATGGTTAGACGGCGTGGGCTCCAGGATTCAATGGTGGAAGAAGAGGAGAAGGAAGAACGACTGCGATGCCTTTGGTTGTATAGGTGAAGGAGTGAGGGCGACTGCGAGGGAGTCAAGTGCAGGAATGCTTGAGCAATGAGGCAAGTGGGTTGTCGAGTTTCCGTAAGAGGCAATCTGGCGAAGGTTGCTTAGGCGAGATGAGGTCATGGGGCTTTGACTGGTGTTCCGAGGATTACAGGGAAAAGATAGAGAGAGAACGGGATGGTGTGTTTACAAGGCAAGAATGGTAGTGCTCGGGCCAGGTAAAAGGAGGAGCAGCATAGGGTGGTTCGGCGCCGGGGCGACGTGGCGTCAATGACATAAGGCTCCATATGCCAAGTTGGTGAAAATACTACGCAAGAGGGGCAAGTTGCATTGGTGAAATGGTGATTTCGCCATGTGAACGCACGGACGAGAGGGTGACACATCGAACAGCTTTCGTTGAGGCAACATGTTGAGACCCATGTGGAGGGTACCCTAGTTTGATGATGAATATATGTGACAAGATGGAATTTGAAGTGTTTTGAAGAATGTTAATTGCTGCATTTGTGGAATTGTCGTGGATTTGGAATCGGACCATTATGCTGAGCTTGGGTTAGGTAATAGTTTTGATCGGACGTGGTCGGGTAGAATTTGTTAAACTGACACGTGGTGTGTTAGGGCTTGCTAATTATGATGTCACGGAGGGATTATGATATTAAAAATTTTGTGTTGAACTAACCTTGCAGGTGAGGTAAGGTGTGTTGGTTTCGTGTGTGTTCATCTCAGTGATGCAGGTATCGGCGGGTACGTGGCTGACGCTTCGCGGGGACAGCTGGAAGCTGGTGCGTCCAGAGGTGTGCAGGCGACCGGGTTTGATGACCTGGTTGTCACATGATGTGGTGTACACGAGAAGCATAGCCATGGCAAGTAATCCGAGGCAGATGGAGGCTGCGGCGTCGGTAATCTAGCGGTAAGTTGATCTGACCGGTGGGCCCAGGCTTGGGCTGGCGACCGAGGAAGCTACGAAGATTTTTTCCGAAGGAATATGTGGAGAATATTCCCTCTCTCCAGTGTGTCTTGTAGTGTGTAGGTTGTACACCACTCATCCTCAAATGAAGGGTGGAGATAGGCTCTAGGGTTTAGAGCATCTCACCCTTGGGCTATAAATAGAGAGGGAGGGGAGCACCTCCTCTTCATCCCCTTAGAGCTGAAAATTTCAAAAATAGAGAGATGAGCTGGGTGTGTTTTGTATAGCACTTAGAGTGCTTGTGATCACATGGAATGTGGTTTGTAATTCCCCAACTTCTATGCAATGAAATCATTCTTCTCCATGAATATCTTGTGTTGATTTTCTCCTATTTCTTCTTGTCTTCATTTTTCCTTTTGCAGCTCTTGTTTTGAGAAGAACTTGGATGATTTCTTTCTGATTATTGGTGGTCTATGATGCCTTGAGATTGCTAATATGATTTGATACACACTTTGCAACCATATGAGAGGCAAGAGATCAAGTTCTTGACGTTTTGCTAATCTATCCAGAAACTTTTATCCGTGCAGCAATCAGTAAAAGATTTTTAGAAAAATCTAGAAACATAATTTTGGGATGATTTCAGTTGGAAACGATTAGTGACTCATATATCCATCTGTGGTAAACATTTGAAGTCCATTGGTTTCTGCTCGAAGTTTCTGACAGCTCGTGGTGTTTGATTTTTCATATTTTCTGTGAAACAAGTTTTAAGGAGAGTTTTGGCATGATGCTTTACAACTCCTTGGTACACAGGGACAAAAATTCCCAAAAATGTAAGAGCACCGTAAAGCCACCATTCATCTCCTCCAAATAGAAACAAACTCTGAAGAATCTGTTTTTACTTTCCAGAAAATAGCTTGTGTTGTTTGAATTTTCATATTGTTTCTACAAAGAGTTTTGAGGAGATTTTTGGTGGAGTGCTTCAAGACTCATGGTTTCATAGGGAGAAAATTTTCCATAATTTTTGGAGCAACAGAAAGCCACCATCTCTCTGCTCTAAGTGAGAACAAATTGTGAAGAATCTGCTTTTACTTTTCTGAAAATGGCATTGATCATTTGGCTTGGTCTTCTTTCCTAAGAAAGCATTAAATTGACTCCTCTCTTTTGGACATTTGACAATCAGGATTGTGAATGAAAAATTACCACATATTTCATGACTCTTAGTCATGCATGCTATGGTATATATAATTATCAAGTTGTTCGGGTTTTAGTGAAAATGGTAGCTTCGAAAATTTGTGGCGTCTATTCACCCCTCTCTAGCCGTCTAGCTTGGGTCTTACAACAACATGAATTAAGAGGAAGAGGCAGAGCAGAGCAGGGCAACAGGGAAGCAAACAGGGACCGGCTTGGGAGGGGGAGGGGACACTGTTAAAAGATTGCCGGGGGCTCGCCGACTCGGGGACGACGGGGAGGCCGGAGGCGGGCCGCCGGGCGCCGGCCGTGGGCGGGAGCTCACCAGGAGGGCAGGAGAGGAGGAGGAAAAGGGATCGAGCCATCGAGGGTGGAGGACCAGTCGGTCTTGGGAGTCGGTAGCCTGGCCGCCTGGGCTTGACCTTGACGGGCTCGCTGTCGCTGGGCTGGATTCGATGGGCCGATGGGGGTAGGGGTTCGCAACAAATTTTGGAGGGGGGCGCGCGCCCCAGTGCACCCCACTACTGCGTCCGCCTCTGGCTGGAATGTTAGATGGGTATATGTTGATCGTTTAATTCGGTTCAGTTTGTTTGGGATAAAAGTTGATAACCATAAAATAAAAGTACGAAAAGATTAAAAAAAATTAGAGATCGACTAGAACGCAGGCGCCTGCGTTTTGCATTTCGTGCAGACGTTCTTTTTTTCAGTATGATTATACAGAAATTTCACCATACAGAAGTACTGAAAAAACAATATAAAAAAGTGAAAAAACTCTGTAAGCTGCCGATTGAGCAAATCAGAGGGGCAAAGAACAGCAGATCGACGGAGAGAAAGGCGGGGCGTTGAAGCAGGCGACGGCGACGCCCTCAAGCGGGGCGTCTGAGTGTTCGCGAGCCCTCAGCAGTGGCATCGGCGGCGGGCGCATGAATGTGAAAGCTCGCGTTCGCGAGCGCCTGCGCAAGCCCCCGTGCGAACCTGGCGTCTCGAGCGCCTGCGCGAGCGCCTACACGAGCCCGGTGTTTCCAGCGCATGCGCGAGCCCGGCATTTCAAGCGCATGCGCGAGCGCCTGCGCTGGCGAGCAAATGCGGGCGCCTCCATAGAAGTAAAACCAAAAAAATTATGTTAAAAATATATTTAAGAATTTTGAGTAAAATCCTGCGAACCTCCGAAAAATTATTACAAAATATTACACCGAATAATCTATAAAAAACAAATTTTAGGTCAACCGAACCGAACAAAACCACGAATCAAAGAGGTCAGAGGGTGTAAGCATGGAGAGGAAAATCTACGCATGGCGCTAGAGCTTTGCACCTGTGCAGCTGCTTATCACAAACACAACTGATAAAATTTTCTCACGGAGGATGCCCAAAACACATACTTTATCACAATCTTTGGATGCATTGGTACGTACGACTACTCCTGTGCGCATCATTTCCAACATTTTTTTTACCAGATTGGTAAAAATAAACATCGTACACTGGTCAGCTTCTTGACATTGATTCGACTCCTGCGGAGCTCACCAGTACGTTTTTCCTATGGCGCCTAGGTCACTATATATATATCGCCCTTCAAGGATCAGGGATGATATTAGCTGGACCCTTGGGGCCTCTGGACCTAATTTTGCAAATCTGTCTACATGTGGAATGGCAATGTACGTTGCTACAAACTACAAACGTCTGGAATGTGCAAATGGAGAACAAGTGGAAATTCTTTCACACCGTTGATATGTTCAACGAAAAGGGATGACCACACCAAAATTATGTGCAGTCTTACTTCACTCTTGTGTTCGATTTCATTGTGAAGTGTGTCCGGGTGCCAAAGTAAAAAGAACACAAGGCAGAGGCTACTCATAGAATCAGCATATGTCCAACATCTAACCTCTTCTCCATCGATCAATTCCATTTGGTTAGCTCGTGTTTCTTCAATGGCCGGCATTGATAATTAAAGGGGGGGATTCACTGTACGTGGCTACTACTAGTAAATGAGTAACATCATGCTTGACGCTTCCGCAATGTTACTACCATGAGAGATTACCAAATTTTGACATGGTGTTAGCTCGTGGTGTTTGATTTAGCCGGGGTGAGGCTAAACATATAAGATCTCAAAACCATGTTTTTGTTTTTGAACTTTACATGGTTAAGCATTTCCGTGGTTAGTAACAGTGGTGGACTCACGATGAAAATGTAGATGGGACAAGACTAAAATTTTCTTTGTCTATTAAGTGGTGGTCAAATACACCGTAAATTACTTAAATTATAGGGACACACACTACAACAATAATAAAAACACAAGTTCATGGTCGCATCCTTTCAAAACGATAAGGCATGGCAGTTCTAGGGATCTAGTTTATGGTGGTCTATGGTGGTGGCAGTGTGAGATATAGCGGCACCGAACATGGTGGAACTTGGCAACGGCACAAATAGGGTCCAATCAACCAAATAAATGGCACAGGGAGGGTCTTAGGGAGGTGGTGGTGCTCACCGAAAACTTAAGTCAAGACCTATGACCCTAAGCATCGTCTACCTTTCATCACTCTTGTTTGAAAGAGCCAAGAAGGTCGAATTAGGTCAAGGGTGCATAGATTGCAACGGCGATGGCATGACCAAACTCCTTCGGGATGGCGACGCCGGCGGGACTCTCTTGCAATGTACAGGCCATCGCGGGTCAATAGCTTGCAAGAGAGCATCCAGGGGCAGAGAGGTAGTGATTGGGGGCAACGATCGAGTTCGGGGCTCACCGTTGCGATGGTTAGACGGCGTGGGCTCCAGGATTCAATGGTGGAAGAAGAGGAGAAGGAAGAACGACTGCGATGCCTCCGGTTTTATAGGTGAAGGAGTGAGTGCGACTGCGAGGGAGTCAAGTGCAGGAATGCTTGAGCAGTGAGGCAAGCGGGTTGTCGAGTTTCCGTAAGAGGCAATCAGGCGAAGGTTGCTTAGGCGAGATGAGGTCATGGGGCTTCGACTGGTGCTCCGAGGATTAATACAAGGGAAAGGCAGAGAGAGAACGGGATGGTGTGTTTACAAGGCAGGAATGGCAGCGCTCGGGCCAGGTAAAAGGAGGAGCAGCATGGGGGTGGTTCAGCGCCGAGGCGACACGGGGCGTCAATGACATAAGGCTCCATATGCCAAGTCGGTGAAAATACTACGCAAGAGGGGCAAGTTGCATTGGTGAAATGGTGATTTCGCCATGTGAACGCACAGAAGAGAGGGCGGCACATCGAACAGCTTTCTTTGAGGAAACAAACGTGAACTGAGAGGAAGAGGCAGAGCAGAGCAGGGCAACAAGGAAGAAAACAAGGACCGGCTTGGGCCACGGGAAGGGGAAGGGCTGAGCGGGAGGGAGAAGCCGAGGAACGACTGGACCAGGGAATGTTAGTTCCAAGTCAGGAAAAGGCCCAAGCAATGGGTTAAAAAGGATAATTCACAACCGAATAAAATATTTTGCAATTTTTATAATCAAAGCAGTCAAGAAAAATATTTTGTTAATTCGTGAAAATAGGCAAAATTTCCTTTAAAACACCCAACATTTTTATTAAAACTAAAATAGTTTTATAAAGCCGAAAATAGGGTGTTACACCGCTCCCCCAAAAAAAAAAAAGAAGTTATTTGACACTCATTTATCGAAGAACATTTAACAACCCAGGTGGTTTGTAATGGCGATTTTGGTGGCATGGTAGATGGTTTTGTCCATGTAACTTGCACGTGCCATAACTAGTTTTTTTTTACTATGAAGATTATAGAATTTTTTAAAAAAAACTCTCGTACTAAAGGATAGTGGCAATTTTTTAAAAAAATAAATGTTTATATATATTAACTAAATTTCTTTAATTAAATTAACTTTCAATTTTAATTGATTAGGTTTGATTTTTTTTATTCTTTGATCCTAATGCGCCAAAGTATTTTTAAGATTTTTCAATAATTTTTAGAGTAAAAAATAATAGCTATGCCATGTGTGTGACATAGACAAAACTGCTACCACTTACCGAAACTGCTTGTTAAATGACTCAGGGTCGTAAATAACCGGTTTGTAGTTTAGCAGGTAATAAACGATTTTTTTCATAATTGAGAGGTGTGTTGTCAACTTATTTCATCAAGAAATGACAGTCGATATTACTTTTTAGCTGACAATATTATAGGCAATTCTTGCGGTGTCCTTGCTTTTCTTTTCAACTTAAATGAAAATTAGAAACTACCGCTAAAAAATATTATTTTCGTACAAGAAAATAAATCTTATGTTTGGCAGGTTAAGCCTCTAACCACCCTTAAAAAGGGTAAATACGATCGGTCACGCTTGATTCGTGTGCCTGGCTACTTGATATCGTGCACTCAAATTTCTCCCTAGTAACATTTTTGGCATTTTTATCAATTTCCCTGTTTTCATCCATTTCCCATCCTTTTCCCCTCTCCTACAGACAATAGGGCTCCCTGTCAGCTTTTATCCCATCTTCTTCTCCCTCCTTCCTTTCTTCTTTTTCCTTCCTCCCTACTCTCTATCTCGGTGCCACCAATGTACCAGTGCCGCCCCGCGCCTCCCGTCACTGCAGAGTCGTTCCTGAATTTCTGGGGGACCGAAGCGAAATTATAAAGGAAGGCCACTAACATAAGTATCAAAATATTTTTATACTACTATATGTCAATTGAAAAACACTATTCATTGTATTATAGAAATTGTTACCAATGAAAAGATAAAGTACAAAATTAAAAATTTTTATCTCAAACATTTTGTAAAGATCATCTTAGAAATGTCTTCTAACATTTTCAGATGCAAATCATTAATGATGGCCTCAACATTAATGTCATCCAATAATTTCTTCTCAATACATAAAGTTGCTAGATCGTTTAACCTTTCTTGATACACTGTAGACTGTCGGGGATAGAATTACGGCCTATTGCCATGGCCCACTCCCTGACGGCCCATTCGAACAGCCTACTAGGGCCCAGCTCCCTGGAAGGTTCTATCTGGCCCATATGCATCCTGCCGAACAGCTTCTTGGCTGGCACGGTGCGTAACGGCCTATGATTCCTGTTTGAGTCCTACTCGAACAGAGTTCTGCACGGCTACGTGAAGACCCGGACGTGGTTTTCCGAATTGGATTAGGAGTCGTGATCCCCAAGAATTGGAGTCTACCTTATCTACCTCGGGACATTTGGCATGTACTGAGTTTGTTACGATCTCGTAGTTAGCCCGGCCCGATATTCCTCGGTAGGTCGGTTTGCTCCGTGCTATATAAACAGGGCCCCTATGGCGTTTAGAGGGACCCCCTGGCTAATAGATTTCGCATACTACTCGCCGAGACCTGCTGATCTCGTCGAGTTCCACCTGTAATTCTCTTTGATATAAAGAAAGGCTGGACGTATGGCTATTATCTCTCCCGAGAGGCCTGAACCAAGATAAAAACCCCTGTCTCCCTGTTCGTTGCTGTTCGTGGTTGTTCGGCGTGTCTCCTATCTCACTTCTGAAGAACCTTAGCGACTTGAGATCGATATCTCAACCGTCGACAGCCCTTAAATAGTCTTTCAATAATTCCAACTTTGAAAAGCTTCTTTCAACTTGATGCCACAGTTTCAGGCACAGTAAATAAGATCAGATAAGCAACGCAAATATTAGGATAACAGTCTTAATATTTCTATTATTCTAATCATTACTGTGTAAGTAAATAAGATCCTAATCGTCTCGCTCTCGGTAGGAGGCATCACAGCGGTAGGGGTGGGGCCCCTGGGATTGAGGGCCTGGGGTGCAAGCCCCACTCGCGCCCCCCCCCCACCCCCGGGGCACTGCCCTACCTCCCTATCGTCGTCCTCACTGCTGCATAGCATATCGTCGGGTCCCTCACCACCTCCAAGAACGCTGCCAACGATCTGCATCCTCTCCAACTTCAAACACCGCCTACCCTCCATCGCCACCAACCTCTTCCGCTTCCCTAACCTCCACTCCAATTCCTCAGAGATTTCTATGGCCTTCACCTTTGACGCCACCAAGCAGCTCATCCTGCTCTGGGACACCACCCCGAAGGCCCTCGTCTTCGAGTAGTGGTGGGAAATGGGTCGTGTCGTGCCAGCCTGGCCTAGGCCCATCGTGCCTTGGGCCCATGCAAAATTGGCCGGCATGGCCCGGTCAGCACTTCAGGCTGTGACAGGCCGGCACGGAGTGCCAAAATCTAGGCCCGACACGGCCCAAAAGCACGTTAGGCCAGCCCGAGCACAACACGGGTGACAAAAAACAGAAAACATTATTTTCTATAAATTTGTAAGTTGTTCCAATAAAAAAGTTATCTACATAAAAACGATGCGTCACGAAATTATCTACAACTTTCGTGTTCAACCAAAATTCTTCCGAGAAACCGAAGACCTCAAAAATGGCGAATTACCAGGGACGCTACCGTCGGCCCTAAAGGAGGCATCAAAGAAACTATTTTTTAGAAACTCATGTGTTGCTCATATAAAAAAGTTGTTTGCATGAAAAATTATTTACAGCTTTCGTGTTGAATTGAAATTCATCCAAGTAACGGAAGACCACAAAAAACGCAAACTACCTACTCGTGCTTCATTTCGGGCCGTGCCAGCCCAAGCATGGCTCGGACAGTCAGGTCGAGCCGGGCGGCCCATCGTGCCTAGTTTCTAGATCCGGCATGGCACACCATTCGGGGCCAGGCGGGCTTTAGTTGCCCTGGCGAGCTTCGGCTGCCGCCACATGGGCTTCAGCTGCCTTGGCTACCAAACTCCTAGCACTATCTTTGAGGCCCCCCAAGACGAGTATCCGGCTATTGTCGGCGTTGCTGTTCAGAACCTCGCCTGCGGCATTGCCTCCACGGGTCGTACGAGCGTCGTCGTCCAGCTTGCCATGGCGTGCCCCAAGGAGCTCTGCCCACCCAGGGTACCGTTGGCACAGCGGCAGCGAGGCGATGCGATGCGAGACGGCGCTGGCAGAGAGAGAGATGCAGGAGAAAGGAAGGAGGAAGATGGATAGAGGCTAATAGGTAGGTCCCGTTTGTCAGTTGATAAGTAGGTCCCATGTGTCAGTAGAAGAGAAATAGGAAAAAAGGATGGAAAATGAGAAAAAAGATTAAAAATGTTGAGAATGTCAGTGGCAGAGAAATTTGAGTGCACAATATCAGATAGCAAAATACTATCTAACTTGATGTCATTTTCGACGAGTGCACGAATTAAGTTTTTTTCCCTCGAAAAGCAACCATATTAAAGATTGTTGCCATCCGATCTGTTGAGCAGCACATCTATAAATAGTACATAACCGAGTGGCTCGCAGCCGCTGCCCCGAGCAGGCCACGTGGCTCGCCTGCTCGGCCGGCGTCGCCGCAGCCGTCGGATCGTGCGAGCTGAGCAAATCTAGCCCGTTGGTTTCGCTTTAACATATATAGGGTTTTCACCCGCATGGCTTGCAGGCTCGCGGCGGCTTCGCCCGATTGGCTAGCGTGGGCGACTCTTGCGTGGGAGATGCGGGTTCGATTCCCACCGGCTCCTCCGTGCGGTGCTTTTTCCCTTCGCCGCGCATTTTTCGGCCGCTGCGCTCGCGCGCACGCCATGGGCGCACGTATGCGGCTAGTTGCATATATTGGGCAGTAGATGAGTAACAGATGAGAAATCAATTGCCGAACGGTCGAAGAGAACAGATAAAACCGCGTATTGCCACCAATGCCAAATGACAAGGCCCTATCTAGCATCAAAGTCTAGAAAAAAAAACTCTGTTACAATATGTATAAAGTTTTGTAATGTATGTGTACAAAACTATGCTTTCAAGTAAGGGAACATATGTTGTGCAATCACCGTGCAATCGAATTATCAAAAGTTGTAAAAAAATTAAAAAAAAGTTGTAGATGTATTTCATTGTTTACTCTACCTATGTATAAAGTTTCAAAGCAAAATTCATTTTATACTAAGAGTTATAAATAAAGAAAAAAACAGTTTTGATAAGTTCAAAATTTATAAAATTTTATTTTTTTATAACTTTCAATATAGAATGAATTTAAACTTGAAATTTTATACATAGATAGAGTAAGTTGAAGAGTGCATCTATAAATTTTTTCAAAATTTTTTATAACTTTTAATAGTTCAATTGCACGATGATTGCACAGCATATGTCCCCTTCAAGTAATACCATCTAAGCCATGGAGCTTTTTAGAACTACAAGTTGATTGGTATGCAAAACTTTAACCAAATACAACAAAGTACAACCACAACTAGCCAAATCAATATTAGAAGGGGAAAAAAAAGAGAGAACGGTGGAGATTCGAAAACTTTTAAAAAATCATGATTTCAACCAAAACAAAGTCATGAAACTATACCAATCGTATCAAACACCTCTTAAGTTTTTTAAACCATGGTATTTTCATAAACCAAAGTTTTGTTTTGAAACTATGATGCCAAACAGACCCTAAGGGACTCAAATCTCCTGTGTCATTCGGTAGCATCGAACAATAGATATGATAGTGGCCCAGCACAAAAGGATATAGGATATATCAAATGGCTACTTTCATCATCAGTTAAAAATAATACATTGCGGGATATCTTCGTATGGAGTTCTACCACTAATTGGTCAATGGCTAAAACCCTCGAGAGGCCTAGAAAGACTTAAATGATGGACGCACAAATAAGTGAACTTAATTGCTGGCCGCACAAACATCTGGCAGTCGAGAAATAAGACTTTTCCTGAGGAACCCAAGTATTTGCAGCATTCAATTACCAGGGCAAATCGAAAATGAGCACCAAGTTCTGGATCAGCTACAAGCTTGTAGGGCGTCCAGGAATGGTAGCCCAGTTCACCTGTTGAGCAGGACTGAGGAGCACAAGTCACAGGTGCTAGCCAGGTCTTGATGAACAAGAAGCGCACCTCTATCTCAGTCTCTGCTAGCATCAAGCTGTCCGAAAAAAACTGGCAGCTTGAGCTTGTTTGTCATTCGGCAGGGTCAAACTCAAGGAACCCTTGTTTGAAGTCATCGACCATCTTGGTTTCTTCTTCCTTAGAAAGCTTACAGTTCCTCCAATCCGCACGATCTGCCATGCTTAACAATCCTGCCAAAACCTGTGGAAATAACAAGGAAAGATTGTTGTATACTAGTCAACATGAATGTCAGGCCGGTGCTTTGGTGACCACGTATGCCTTGAAATTGACAGATGACAAGTTATCTCTTCAAACAAAAAATGGGCTAATGATATCATAGGGCATACCTCACGTCCAAACTGTGCGGGGAACTTCTCGTTACTTCCAATTATGTGAGTGAGTACTGAACCTTCTGGGAGCTCTACATAAAACAGACTTGATTTACTGTCATACTGGGATCTTAACAATTCTCTACCTTGATTAGCATTGCCATCTGTAAAAACAAAAGAAGAGCTTAACACAAATACAGTATAAGCAAAACGCCAAAAGAAATGGAATACAACAATCATTTACTGGTGTTAAAAGGTATAGCCATTCCATCATTTCCACACCATGATGGTTTGTCATACACTAATTTCAGGTAGCTGGTTATATATAGATAAACAAAAACTGGACTTGACTAGCCATTAACAGGAATGATAGCTCTAGACATGATGGCTTTCCTCAAGAAGCAGCATCGCATATCATAATGATATATGGCATCCAAATAGGTGATTGCCACACAAACATAAATGATTATTGATGTTTGGAGAGCAGATGCTTCTAAAATTTGGAGTTTTCACTGTTAGATAACAATACATTGAAAGAATCTATTTGTTTTCTTGTCTTTTCTTTTCCATTTAGTCAACCATAGAAAAAGAAACACAAAGCTGCACCTGAATTCACCACTGAAAATTCAAATCCCAGTCTTTTGGCTGCTAAATGAAATATCTTTTTAACACCAGCTGCCTTGGATAATGGTACTGGAACAGCCTGCACAAGAAATGTTGTGGATTACTGTCCAGTGTAAATATAAAACAGAAGAGTCTACAAAGATATAAGCATCCACGTGTCTTAACATAAACTTCAGATTAAAATAGCTTAGCAATCAATAAGTATCCTTACCTGAAGATTTGCATGTCGAGAATGCTGTGAAAACCACTCGAAATATACTGCAGTGCTTCCTTGTTTCTCAAAATACTTGCCCAGAGCATTTTTATATCTTCCAAGCTCTGATTCTGATTCCATAGGCATCATTAGTGTACTAGGGCAGTGTTCAACTGGAATCACAAGAACATGGTTCGGAACAAGTGGCCCCTTTGCAAGTGCACAGTAGTAACCTTCTCCAATGCTAATAACAAGATGTGACTCAACATCTGGACTCGACAAGCAGAACCAGCAGCTGTCAGCTTGTCTTCGCTCACTGTAGTTAAACAAACTATAAGAGGTATTCCACAAGTATAAAATTCTTATATAGTGATACGTGGTGTGTGTGAAAGAGAGAGAGAAGAGAGGGTGATTTTTTACTATTTTTCTCACCTACGGGGTTTTGCATCCCTTACAGCAGCTTCTTCAGAAAGGCTGTGAACAAACCTGCACTCGGGGCCCCTCTCACATTTTCCCTTGTTCAGGAAATCAAAACAGATATTTCTCTTGCCATGCTCCCTGGCCTCCTCATCATGTCTAAAGTTGCATTTACTCCCCCAGGGGCAGGACCCTGAGTATGTAAATTTGAAACATAATCGACTCCCATCAGTTTCCCCTTGCTTTTGACGCTTAACATCATAACGCCAATATTGTGCATCCGTGCTCTCAGCAGGACGCTTTGGGGTTTCTTCAACAGGAACCAATTTTGCGGAAACAATATATGGTGACAAAGTAGTATTTGGAGGCCTCACATGAATATCAACACTGGACATGATAGATGCTGGAGTAGGAGAAATCGCATGAATAAATTTCTGAAAAGTGCGTGCAATGAGGAATAACCAATTAATGAAAATAATTAAGTCACTACAGTGAATCACACATCCAGATAGCAAAATCTATCCTGGAAAATGACGGTATAATTGAAAACGAATATTGCCACAAGATGTATACTCAGAAAAGTTTAATCTTATTCATATAACTTCGTAACAGAAGCCAGCTTGATTAAATCTAGGAAAAGTGTCGATTTGGTCCCTCAACTATACCCGTCGGACCACTTTGGTCCCTGAACAGTAATACCGGACTTGTCAGATCCTTGAACTTTCAAAACCAAATTTGACTAGTCCTTTGACCGGTCAAAACGATGGTTTTAGGCGGAGTGACAGCTTACATGGCAAATCTGGCATATTTTTACTGATGTAGCAGCCATGTGGTAACAATGTGGCAGCCCCAAATGGCGTCCACGCAGAAGAAATCTGCCACATCAGCGTCAGTGAAAATCTTAAAACCACCGTTTTAACTGATCAAAGGACTAGCCAAGTCCGGTTTTAAGAGTTCAAGGACCTAACAAATCCGATTGTGTTCAGGGACCAAAGTGGTCCGACGGGTATAGTTGGAGAATCAAATCGGCACTTTTTCCTTAAATCTGAGTGTACCTGCTTCTCTTTGTTTCCAACATTAGCAAGTCCAATAAAACGGGTAACATGTGCAGCAGAATCATTTGCATATGGTTCCCTTGCATAAAATACACATTTAGTACCTGCAATATGATATCTGTGTGACGGTTAGTTTTGTGATCTCCACTATCTAACAAGAAAACCAGCAAAATGCATGGCTTAGTATGACAGTAATCTCAATATATCAAATCAACATATTAAGATGCTTCGCCTTCAAGCTGGCCAACTGAACACTTGAATACTTATATGAATGCAGAGGCCAAACCTGGGCTTAATCTCCGCAACCAATTCGGCAACAACAGGATCACATCCATGAGAATCCAAGACCTGAGGTGGTGCATTAGATGTATCAGCCCCATTCACCACTCCAGCTGGCCATTCGTTAGTACCATCTCATTGTCAAGGTAACTCCAATGGGAACTTGACATTGTAAGAATTGATGATAAATCCAAAGCAACTCAATATTAGCACTAGCTAACCAAAGGAATAATGTAATATAAAAATGGATATGTCAAGAATAAATCGACAATCCCTGGCTCTTCAGCAAGAGCTCGCAGGGCATCAACATCATCTTGGCTGTAGCATCCAGGCCCACCAGGTCCTTTTTTGCCCGACAAGTAAGCAACCAGCAAACCTAAATGAAAGGGAAAAATCAATCAATTCAAATGCTTAAGTGTGTGGTAAAAAGATCTCATTTACAGCCATTGGTACTTTAGCTCGCATAAAATATTCTCCTCATCTACAAAAATGAATGCTACAAACGAACTGGTTTAACAATCTAAACCAGGGAAATGTAACACTTATTGACAACAACTTATTGACAACAACTGCAGCAACATAGCAAGGTCAAAGTAGTTTATTAGAACAGATTTGTGTAGGGAAAAAGACCATGGAGGGTGAAGCGAGCGCTGCCCCTAAGCCAGAAAAGGTTGGGGCATATCTCGATTCCGCCAGGGGTGAATCCTCGGGCGCCGGCGGCGGCCTTCGATAGGAGGCGGGGAGCGGAGGGGCCGTAGTCGCCGGTGAAGTAGGTCGGGATGGGCACGGTGGCGCGGCCCTCCAGGTAGTCCGCGACGTCAGCCGGCTCCGCGCCTCCGTCGTCGCCGACCTCGGAGGAGAAGAACTGCCCCACGCAGAGCAGTGCGTGGAACGGCCCCGTCGACTGGTTGACCTGCGAGCACAGAGGCTGGGATGACACGACGGGCGGGGCCAGCGAGAATACGACGTGGCCACGTGGGGGAGCGGTGGATACCGAGCTGACGCGCTTGAAGAGCTGGTGGAGGCGGCCGTGGGCGTCGCCGGCGAGGAGGATCCGCGGCTGTGCCGGAGGTGACGAGGCGGCGGCGGCGGCCATGGCGATTCGGGGTTTAGGCCTGAGGGCGAGCAAGGGGGAGGAGCGAGGTGACACGCTTGCCGATCTGTTCCTACGTAATGGGCTTGGGCCTACCTCTAACGATTAACTTCAGCCCAATTTTATTTGGACCTTTGGTTCAGGATTGCCGTATAATTTCAAAACAGTACTACTAATTTTCCCGCCGTATATGCAAAAAAATTTTAAAAAGTTCTTACACAGCTATACTCCCTCCGTCCCAAAATATAAGACATACATGAATTTAAAAAAGCCAACATTTATAACTTTTGACTGATAATTGAGCTAAAACATATATGTTTCGTGTTATGCATGTCTTTTAGTTGGATTAGTGTTTAAAAGTAATTTCATATGATGTTAATTTTGTAGTTATTGTTGATATATCATGAAAAGTTAATGGTCAAAGTTATACATTGGATACCGTGTAAAAAAATTGTAGGTCTTATATTTTAGAACGGAGGAAGTATTAGATTACGTTGAGAATCACTACGCATGATTACAATCGGAACATTCGGACCCTCCTCCGTCTTTTGAATGTACATCACCCTCAAATGCTTCATCATCTCCAGTGGCAAAGACATCCTCCGCAACTCTCCTCCATTCCCCAACTTTCCCCTCTCTTCTTCCCCATTGAGCTAACTGATGGACAACATCGCTTAACTACCTTATTTGAAAAGCAATCCTTTATCTTCCCACATTAGTCTCAGCTCAACGACAATTGCCACCACATGAAACCGATCCACCTCGTTGGAATTTAATTTCGCTACCAGGGAGGAGTAATTTCAGAGGAATATATCCCGTTGCCCCCTATACTTATAAGCCAAGGTAAGACTGGACTGCCCTTGTATCTTTCTCATGGGATTATTTGGTCACATGGCCTTTTTGTTTCACGGTTCGGTTGAGTTAAAAATTAAAGGTCTTTAAAAGGAGACACGAAAAGGCTAATAATTTATTAAAAATTTTAAGACTATTACAAAATGTCTAAAAAAAATAAGGTCTTCAAAAGGAGACATGAAAAGGTCTCAAAAAATTACAAAATGTTGTGATTAATAATCAATATAAAAATAAAAAGTTTTGGCTCAACCAAACAAAGCCAAATCAAACTGTGAATCAAAGAGGACGGCTCAGATTGCTCTTATTTTTGCACCTTTATCAAATACTACTACTCCTCCAATCGTTTGTCCCCCGCTTGGATCGAGCGCCGCATCCACCATGCCTCAAGTCATCCTTTGTGCAGGTTTCATTTTCTTCCAAGAACACCACATTACATCGCTGCCATAAAGTGGATAAACTCACAATTACCACAAGAATACTTTCAATCACTCTCGACTCGTGTGCTCATCGGATTTTTAAACCAACCTTTCGGGCTTATCTTCGTTTTTGGCTCCCATTTTGGCATCTACCACTTCGTGTAACAATTTATGTATCTCCACCCAAAACAACACTGCCAGTGGGCATAAGTAGCATATATGTTTTAAATTTTCATCTCAACAACATGACAGACAACGTGGCCAGGACGAAATTTTCCCGACGGGGCAAATTTCTCCATGTTGGCAAATTTCTCTGAGCAAAATGCTTATTACAGTTAGGTATATTTAGTTTCCGGAGAAACCTCCAAGCTTTATGATAGTGAATTTCCGATGATTGTTCCCCATTATTTCTTCTGGATTTTGCTTTTGATTGCATATCTGACATATGCAGGGGCGGAGGACCCGTTATGGCAAGGTATGGCCTGCGCCATACCTTGGCACAGCTAGCCCAGAGTACCCCCGAGTAATTTTCGTGTATGCCAGCCCAGGCCCAGCACAGAACCGTGGCCAGCCGAGAGCTCGAGCCCCCACAACGAGCAGAGGCGGCGCTAGGGTTAGGGCCGGCCCCTGCCTCGTCTCGCGCCCTCTCGGCCTCGCCGTCGCCCGGCCGGCCGCCGCCTCGCCACTCCCCTCGCCGGCCTCGCCGCTCCCCTCGCCGTCGCCCGGCCGGCCGTCGCCTCGCCCAGCCAACCGTCGCCTCGCCCGGGCCGCCGCCTTGCTGCTCCCCGCTGCTCTCTTCTTCTGTTCTTCAGTTCTTCCACCGTGAAGTGTCCATGGCAATGAGAAGTCAAAGGGGAAGAGGAACGGTAGCACGAGGAAGAGGAAGAGGAGTCTGAGGTGGTTTTTTTGTTTCAAGTCTCCTATGAGAATTGTAAATCGAGAAACCGATTTTGTTGAATGGCATTAGCTAATGGTTCATTGCTTTGCTTGTTTCATTTTTTTGCAGATTTGAAGAGCTATTTTAGCCAAGATCCTAGTGGCACAACGAACCCTGGTACTCATGGAAGCGGAGTTGGTCAAACTAATGCTATGCCACCGCCAGCTGCAGTGCCTGCAGAGGTTCGAGGGGATGTTGCAAGCGAAGGGGATGATGTTGCAAGCGAAGGGGATGCTATGCCAGTGCCAACTGAAGAGGTCCAAAGTCCACATGATGCAAATGTTGAAGGTATAATAACTGAGTTCAATCCGGATCACATTATCTCTGATCCAGGACTCGCATTCCCATTAATCGGTTTCATCCTAATATTAGAGATGAAGTTCGGAGGGCTTTCATAGCTAAAGGTCCAACCCAACCAACTACTCATAAATTTCCTCAAGGACTGGATAAAAGGAGATTTCAAATAGCTTGGTTTAAGCAATATCATTGGTTGGAATATAGTTTGGAGAAGGATAAGGCTTATTGCTTTTGTTGTTATCTTTTTAAAACTGATATAATGGATGATAAGTTTGGTTATAAGACCTTTACAGTACATGGCTTTAAGCAATGGAAGAATGCTTATTTAATACTTCGAAAACATGTTGGGAAGCCTCCTAGTGTACACAATCAAGCAAGAATAGCATTTGAAGATTTTGATAATCAAATATCAAGTATAAAACATAAGGTTATAACTTATAGTAAAAAAGCATTGGTGAAGTATGAAACTCGTTTGGATACATCCTTCGCTATTGTTAGTTACATTGCATTGCAAGGTGAACCGTTTCGTGGACATGATGAAACGGTTACTTCATTGAATAAAGGGAATTTTTTAGAATTGCTTAATTGGTACAAAGAAAGAAATGGGGAAGTGAAGATGGCATTTGATGAGTTATGCCATGTCTTTAGTTGTTTATGTGAGAGCACGTTTGATCAATTTGAGAAATGAAGGTTGGGAGCCTTTATTGGAAGAAGCCAAAGCATTTTACCAGGAGAATGATATCCCAATTCCAAATATGGATGATGTAGTACCAAGATTTGGCCGGTCAAGAAAAGGGGGGAGAAACAATATCACTCAAGACCATCATTTCCGTGTTGATACCTTCTATGCTGCTATAGATGCTATTACCACAGAGTTTGATCATCGCTTCAATGAGATATCCTCGGAATTGCTTGTTTGCTTTGCTTGTCTTGATCCAAGAGACTTATTCTCTAAGTTTGATGTGAATAAGCTTGCTCGCCTTACGGAGATATATTTAGATGATTTTTTTTTGATGATCGAAAGTTAATAAAAGATCACCTACAAACATTCATTATTCATGTGCGAAGACTTGAGGAGTTTAAAGTTTGTCATGATCTAGGAAGCCTAACAACAAGAATGGATGAACTTGAGAGGCATATTGTATTTCCATTGGTCTATCGTCTCATTGAGTTGGCATTACTACTGCCAGTAGCGACTGCATCAATTGAAAGGTCTTTTTCAGTGATGAAGATCATCAAAACCAAGTTGCGCAACAAGATGTTCGACGGTTGGCTTAATGACTTAATGGTGGTCTACATTGAACGGGAGATATTTAAAGGACTTGACCTTGGAAATGTTAAAAAGGCATTTCAGAAAAAGAAAGATAGGCAGATGCAATTGTCTAAGTCTCCTAGATGCAACTAATTGCATTATCTTATCGGTATAACTTCATAACTTGCAATCCACTTCTATCTTTTATATTACTTATCCCCAAATGCTTAACTACTAATTTATCTTTGATCTTGGTTTGACAGGTTATTTTTGTAATTGTTCATTTCATGTATCCTCTGCATTTTGTAAACTTCATTCGAGGTACTTTTCGATAATCTTCTTATCTTAATTTTTTTTTTGTGTGATTGTGTTGAATGCGTTCCCCAAGCCCGCCGTACCTTATTTTTCATCCGTCCTCTACCACTGGACATATGATAAGTAGTTAAAGAGAATCAGAGTATATTGTCTGCATCTGCTGGTGCAAATAAAGTTTTTTTGTTAAATTCTTGTTCCATTGTCGACTTTCATGCTCAATTAAGTCAAAAATCTTCAAATCCCCATAAATTACTCCCATGGGTTTATGATGCCCCTACTGCGGGATCCAATGTCCTTGCAAGCTTGAACAGAATTGCCATCTCCAATGTGTCAAAATGATCCCCTTTGGAATAGTTCTCTTCCATAGCATATATTTTTCTAGATGTTGGAGGCTTGGGTTGAAACCTATGATTTTAAGAGATCTCACCTAGGAAAAATATCTTGACTTCAAAACATTCGCACATAAAAGACTCGGAATTAATAAGCGTTAGGATTTACGCTAATGAAAAATCATGAATGATAATAGGACACATGATGTTTGGTAACGCAGTTCAGCTTTCGCCTATATCTGCGGGGCTCTAATTATGGACGCTCCTCCCCAGACCATAATACCGCACCACACCGACTGATCTAGTCACGACCATATGCCGATCGCTGACCTCCTCTTGCCTATGTTACTATTATGAAGTCGTTGTCCTGATGACACCAGGGCTGCCTCCCATTATATATTGGAGACCTGGCTAGAGTTCGACTACAACTCTAAACCAACCATGCCTATTACAACACTCATATAACCTACTTGTACACATATTCAACACAAAACCTAACAAACTCCACCTTGGAGAATATGACATTCTCCATCTTGAAGTTGTTCTAGCATCTTCCACGAACCCTGTACCCAACCTCTGGTTGCTTTCTTCGCAGCTCACGTCAAACCGCCCGATGAGTCCACCCCCATGGACTCACCGCCTTCTGAAACAAACATCAACTTAGCAACATCCGGCTTAACAGCTCCACCTGCAAACACTTAGATTTCACAACTCCCATTGCAGCATGTACACACACGCGATGTCGTCCTCTCCTCGATCATCACCATTTCCTTCTGAGCGACTTTCAACCACAACAAAGAATAGCACTAGTTCCTTCCTCTTGTCAGCATCATCTTGCCGATTACGGTTTGCACCGTCCCGATCTGTCCGCCATCTAGAATAGATCCCTCGTCTCATCCCCAAAATTCATTTTGCATCTTGAACAGATTACCGTCATGACCGCTTGATCCGTTCACCTCCAGGCACAGATCGCCGCTGACTTCACCATCAACCAATCCGACCTCTCCGATCAAATCATCTCACAGCCTTCCCGAATGCCTCCCTTCAGAACCAATCTGATTGTCCAGTCTCGAACACCACGCTAATATCGGCCGCCTTTTTGTTCCACAGATTTGAGTTCTTTTTGTCCTGAAGAACAATCTTGTTCTTATCCTTTGGATATTTGTTTGACTACCCTTATAATTGCTTCATTCGGTGAGGACCCCTTTGGAATTCTAGTCTCAAAAGACTTCTATTCCACCTTGGGCTCCCTCTCCTCTACCTTAAAATTTTTCTTTCTATTTTCGACCTACGCACTACGCCCAGGCCCACCGCAGCCTCTGTTGCCCTACGCGCAGCCGCCCGCGCGCCTGGGCCACGCTTCCCGTGCTCGCGTCGCGCGTCCTCCTGCGGCTACGCCGCATGACCTCCTGCGCCTGGGCCATCGCAAGCCGGGATTGCACGCTCCGTCGGTCAAGCTCGTGTAGCACGTTACTAATCGTTCACCACATGCACAGTGACCTCGTACATTGTGGAACCTACTAAGAACATCCACCACCGCCGAAAAAAAAGAAAAATGCCTTCCACCTCTAGATCCAATCTTTGAGCCCTCGAGCAGGCTTCCTAGCCCGCCACCACGCACCAAGTCGTCCGTGCACGGCGAAACATGCCGCACCCTGGCCATCCGCATCCACACCATAGCTTTACCTCCAGCGTCATGATGCAGCGCCTCCTGTGCAACATCCAGTCACATCACTGTTCTCGCCGTTCCGATCTATTCGACATCCTTCCGCGCCTGTCGGTCTGATTGCGAACGCTGAGGTCGTCGTCACCTGTCGACCTTGCCGGCTACTTTGTTAGTCCGATCGCCACGTCTGGTCAATCCCTGCCAACGGTAGCCCACCAAATGATTCGAGCCTCCTGCCCGAAGTGTCCGACACCATCGATCTGACTCAGGGAAATGGGAGTCAAAAGTGTTTCTCTTTCCCACGAGCCAAGTCCGCACACAATATTTGCGTCCCTAGAGCCTATTTTTTATGCAAGCAATCAAACCGTGTATCATTCAACACTGTCATCGGTTGGGCTTGACCAGAGACGTGAATTGAGTGAGCCACCGTATGACCGTAGCACCGAATAAAGGAGCTGACAGAGAAAATAAATTAATTTTTTGAGTTTAACTTAAAGTGTGAAGAAATTCTAAAGAAATGGAAAGATAGTACAGAATAGTACATGTTTTCAAAGGAAAAATCGAGGAGCTGCCGAAGAGGCTCTTTAGAACGAGGCAGTGGTGTAGACACAATGCCGCATGTGCTCAAGCCCAACAACAATGGGCGGCGCGCGTCAATGTACGGTAACAGGTGAGTCAGGTGTGTCATGGACCATAATCCATACAAACACCACCGTCAATGTCCTGTTGCTATAAGCTGCTGTGCTCCTCCCTGCAGGCCTTGCCGGGCGACATCGCGGAGACGGAAACGCTGGATGAGGCCGGTCTTCAACCAGATGGACGCCAACGGCTGAACGGCGACGGGAAGGTGACCTTCGAGGAGTTCAACGACGCCATGCACAAAGGACTGAAAATGGTAAATAGAAGCAGATGCGTCATGTAATCGCCGTAGACTTTTGTTATGATTTGGTTTATTATTAAATGTATTTTAAGTATGACTTATATTTTACATATTTGAACTAAATTTTTTAATAAGACGAATGGTGAAAAACGTGTCCAAAAATCAACGGCGACTTCTTTTTATGACCGGAGGTAGTATAAGTGAGCGGTTGCGCAGTTGTGGCCCCTGCCTTTTTTCTACACTTTTACATCTTAATCCCTCATGTTTTCTATATTTGCAAACACACCATTGTTTTCTCCACATCTTCGCTTCACCCGGTAGTTTTAGGAATTTCACTCTGTAGTATTTCAGCCCCTCGAGTGTCTTATGCTTTGTGTGTACAGGTAGGGATGCAAACGGCCTAGATCGGACAATAGCTAAACTATATCCTTAACCGCATGTTTTTCTCGGAATCGGATTCGTTACGGATATTTCGGATATGAATATAGGATCGGATATTACCGGGCACAAATACGGACCGAATACGAATCGAGCCGAATACGGTTACGGATATTTTATCGAAGTATGAAACATAGCTAGACAACAAATAATTTCAAGTCATATTAACAAAGCCAACATATAGCTTTAACTTTCCAAACATAGCGGCATATAGATATATTCAAAGGTAGGAAAAATCAAGTAAATAATATGATCTAGCATGTGTATTTAATTTTAGAAATCAATAAAGATCTAGATAATTTATGTAAGTTGGGGCTGCTAGGCCTTATGCCAGGGGCTTCGGTTTACACACCTTGCACGCGAGGCGAAATCACTCCTCGCGCGTCTCAAGACCACACATAAATTGATTACGCTCGATTTATCGGGCGGAGATTGATTACGCTCAGACGCCGTGGTCCACCGAGCCCCCGTCCTCGCGTGAACATCTCCCATGCGGCCATGCGAATTGAGGTTGATTAATCCCCGCCGATTCCGTCCTTGGAATTTTGCAGTACAAGTAAATCAAACTACCCAATCCATCATCAAATAGAATCATAGGAATGTCGTGTTTGTACTTTGTACTGTTCTAGGATCTGGCATTCCAGATCCACGTTCAGTTTTAAAGCTTTTTACTCGCGGGCCTGCGAGAGAGAGCAGTTTTAAAACTTCAACCGTGAACATGCTAGATCGTTCACATTTTCCATCATAAGAAAATAATATCAGCGGATTTGCTAACCTAACAATTTGTTGGATGCTATGTTTAATACTTCATGTTAACATATAGCATGACAACTACCAAGGAGAGGAAATAGTTACCCACGCTATTCTTTCCTTCCGAAAACCTAGGGATGATAATGGGGTGGCATCCGAATTAATTTTTTTTTATCCCTTTTTACTTAATACGAGAGAAAGAGCATAATTTTTTCCGGGTCCATATTCCTATTTTCTATTTTCAGTAAGAAAGTTATCCAATGCGAAAAAAAAATTACACCATTTCTTTTACCTAGTTGGATGATTCGGATAGAAATATGACACCCTAGTAAAATTACTGTTTTGGTCTAAAAGTTAAAGCTATGGGCTGCCGTCATATCCGTAATGTCACCACAAGGCCTAACCCAGAACATAGCCATTGGTAGGTTGTACTCTATTCGTTATGAAATAGTAGTCGTTTAAAACTTATCGCAAGTCAAAGTTTTAAAACTTTATCTATAGAGAATTTTTAAACTATTTAGGTCAAGAACGTAAAAATCGTACAGATGGAATCGTCTTGAAAATAATTTTCATAATATTATATTTTTAAATATATTACAAATAGATTTTTTCAAGCCTTTTATAGTCAAAATTGTATTTTGAAAACGGTGTAAATGTTTAAAACGACTATATTATTTTATAACGAATGGAGTGCTGAACATGGACAGGAGCCCATTAATTTCAGGTCGCTAACATAACAACGGGATCAATCAATCGACCCCGATTCAGCGCGTGATCAAGAATAGCCAGGAGATCAACCAGTCGACCCCGATTCAGCGAGTGATCAAGAACAACAGTTGGGTTTGGTACAATACAAGCATGCATGCCTGCCTCTCTGCTGCCAATCGCCAAAACGATCCTGTGTCTGCTGGTTGAGACGCAGCCATCGGAATCGGGGTGCAGAATCTCTTCGCATGGCTCTGATCCCCTGTAACGAAACAGTCGGCCGGCCCGTGCTCGACGCCACTGCTGCCCTTAATTAACAAGGTGGGCGCTGGATTTGGGTCCTAATTGCAGTAGTGGTTTTTTGCATTATGAGTGTGCCTGTTCCCACTTCCCACCGAGGGATATATTTGATGGGAGTTGAGATGACAGTGTACGTCCATAAATGGCTGGGTCTCGCTTCAATGGGCTTGCTTTTTTGTTCTGCAAAATAAAAATGGGAAGCTTATTGAGGCCCTCTCTGATTCGCGGTTATGTTTTGATTTTTGTTGTAGTTAGAAAAATTGAGGATCTTCAAAAAGAGACTTGAAAAGGCTAAAAAAAATCATTTAAAAATATTTTTAAGATCTTTGAAAAAAACCTGTAAAAGTTTTAAGAAAACTGTTACAAAATATTACTGTGAATGATCTGTATAAAAATGACAAGGATCACGAACCAAAGAGGGTCCTAGTGTCCCGTCATTTGATTTGTCTTCTTTATTATTATTTTGCAGAAACGACCTAAGAATTTGATGAAACGGATCTAATAAACTAAATTGCAACAAAAAAATACAAGCTGAAATGAAGCTGAGAGCTCAGCTTGGTACACATGTCGACCATGAATTGACCAGTATTTTTTACTGCTAATTTGCAACATGTCCCTCGTCCCCAATGAGAAGCCCTTGCTGCTGTGGCACATCTATCCCCAACGAAGTCAATCAGCTTCTCGTGGACCATGCCATCATCAACTTGGGTTCACCACAGCGCGGTCCATGTCCACCAACACCACCTCACTACCTCAGTGAGTTTGCAGAATTGCAGGTCAGAAACTTCTAATACACCAACGGTAATATCACAATTTTTTTCCTCAGAAAGAAAATCATTATATATAGTTTTTTTTTAGAAGGAACACATGCCTCATTCATTGATGAAACTTTCACATACAAGCAGACCCCGCAATACAACAAAAATTACATCAAGGTACAACAGGGGACTAAAATTAAAGCTCAGGAAGAAGCTCATCCATCTCACCACGCCAGCGTTAACGTCAAATCTTGCCGGCTCCAGCGACGCCACCAAGAACCATCTCGCAGGCCCAAACCACGACGGGTGACGGAGAAATAGAGCAGGAAGCTCAAGGGAAATTGTGTACGAACAAACCTCCGATACAGCCCAACGCAAGACAGAAACGAGGAAGCCAACGTGGAAACCCGCCGCCATCGACCTCAGCTCCACCAGCGACGGAGTCTCACCACTCTCCCAACCTTCTCACTCACTAATCCTACTAACGGCGAGGATCCAACCACAGGCAAGAAAACCCCACCGCCGAGGCCTGGACTGACCTTTATTCCCAAGGACTGGACGACGAAAGAAGTGGAGCTTCGAGCAAAGGAAGACGCCTCCTGCCAGCGACGACAGCGCCAGAAGAAGCCCCCCCGCAGCTCAGATTTCGCGATTCCGCCGCCACCAACACCTGTAGGAACAAAATCCTAACAAACACCAAGCTACAACTACACCTATACACCTCCCTGCTCAGATCCGCAGGGCTCCGCCCACAACCATGAAGACGAGGCCACAGACGGCGCAAGACACCGGTGGATTTGACCGGAGGCCCAAAAGCTTGCCCTTCCACTGGCTCCTCCACTAACGGGGAAGCTCCTAGCCCGCCCCTCCACGATCCACTTGCGAATCCCCACCTTGCCGGCGCCGAGCAGCCGGCAAAGATGACGAAACGCCAGGATCCGGAGGGGCGAGCAAATCGCCTCTTGAATCACCTGCTCCTCCTGACTATACACTGTAGCAGGGGAAGTGACTCGAGCTATCCGACTTGATGGGTGTGGTTTAGTTGATTAATTTGATGTGGCTTGTTTTGTTTTGTTTCACCTTTTCCTTTCATCTGGCTTATGTCAATTTATACATATCATTTTGAGTAGTATATGTTTGTGGTAACTTCCATAATTTTTTTTTAAAAAGAAGAGGGCAGATCATTTGTAGGGTTCATTTTTTTAAAAAAATAAATTGGGGAACATATTTTAACTCAGTCTATTAAAACAATTTTTTGTGGTTTGATCGAGCTATCTCAAAGCATTTCTTTGGTCAAATGACTTCTATTTTACACATTTATGACTCATGTAGATAAGAACTTCAAAGTTCAAAAAGGAAACCTTTTAGAGCACGTACAAATGGTTGAGATAGCAGTTGTCTCTAACTATTGCCATGTCACCTAAAGATAACATTAGAGATAGTACAATGGTAGAGATGGTTGCATGTTTTTATATGTAATTTGTTCACACACAAAGTATTTTAATTCTTATGTAGAGTCGACTCTTGATTAAGAGATGGCTCAAATATCTATGCACACTCTTTCCTTCACATCATCGATTAGCTGATATGACACTGCTTAGAGATAGCTTAGAGACTACTGAGATGGACTGTTGTACATGCTAGATATATCAAATCAAAGCCATCCTATTAAGACAGATCTAACGGCTGTCAATATATACCAGGCGTCTCTCCTGGCTAGTACCTCAGAAAGGACCATTAAAAAGTGGCGTTTTGTATTTCATTTTTAAAGGAAACATTCGAAAGCTGTCAACATGTGCAGGTGAGAACATTTTGGTAGCTGTCATTTGTTTATGTTGCTCTTGCACGTAGCCCTTCAGTTCCCAACTTTCCATGTTTTTCATCCTTATATTTGAATCATTTTTTTCCCGAAATATTGTAACTGCGTCCCTGCGTTTGCGAAGGTAAACCCCACTTGTCAGAGATTCTCTCCGATCGAGTTAGCGTACGTATGTAGGGCTTGTTTGTTTCGTTGCCTAACATTGCCACGTCTAAGTTTAGACGTGCCGCAGTTGCTAAGGCAGGTGTTTGGTTCGTTACTAAGGTTAGGCGCACCAAACAAAGTTAGGTAGCTAGCAATGCATTCTCTTCAGGTTTTTTCACCTAAGATGTGGCGGTGTTTTTCACCGCCACACATTTGCTAACCATAGGTAGACTGCTAACCTTAGGCATGACAATTTTAATCACGAACTAGAGGTGGCCAACGGGCCCGTTTCGGCCCAGTTCGGGCCCGTTTGGTTTGTTTACTGTGCAAACTGGGCCAATGGGCCTGGTTCTCGGCCCAGGTTCGGTTCGCACAGTAACCGAACCGGGCCGGCCCAGTTCTACATGGGTTGGTTTATTTTAATTAAATATATCTAAATAAATTAAGAAAAACCACTATGTTTTACAAATATACACTATAAATTACGTAAATACATTATATATCATTAGAAATATATATAAAGGAATATATTTAATTAAATAAATATGCTACGGTGACGAACCGGGCCAAAACCGAACCGGGCCGGCCTGACGGGCCGAAGCCTCGGCCCAAGTTCGGTTCGATGAATAATGTGAGCCGGCCCGGTTCAGCCTTGTTGGTCCGGCCCGTTTGGCCACCTCTATCACGAACCAAACAGGCCCGTAGTACATGTAAACGTAGCGCCGACCTAACCCATCTACTAATACGGAGTAATAACTAATCAACCGTTCTTTCTTGGCGGGAACGGAAGCTTAACCGCCTCATTAGCGAACAAGTATAGGAAGAGCCCCCCTTCTCCCTCCTCCTTCCTCTTCCCCTCGGATCAATCGGCCCTCTTCTCTTCTCCCCCCGTACGTTCAATCCGTCATCCGCAATCGCCATGATCGATTGCTTCTCCCAATCGCTGCCTCGAATTTAAAAGAATGCTATTTTAATTTGCGACGCTTGTTTAAGCAGTAGAGTTCAGATTTGGGGGCTATTGCATTACGAGCGGCTGGATGAATTCTCAGTGATTAATAATTGGTTAATTAGATGCAGTCTTGGGGTTTATATCCAGGCATGATCATTCAACGCGTGATCGTTAATTCACATCTTATCCTAGCACTTTTACTAATTCAGCGCATGATGTATCATGGAAGAAAATGAATCGATCGCCTGCATGCCATGATCATGGTTTAAGACTCGCTAGTATGATCTATGCCATGTTGCTGCTATTCCGCATTCCAGTTTTGATTAATTGATTACCGCGTGCGTGTTCGTGTTGCTCGAAGCACTAATCTTTCTCGAAAACGCTCGTGATGCAGACCTAAACATTGTGCAATTAAGATGCGATCTGGTGATAGCAGAATGAGAAGCACTAGAGCTCTTGTTCTTCTTGTGATCTTCATCGTGTCGTCGCCGTCGTCGTGGCCTGCAACCGATGCGCTCCCATGGAGCATCTTCTCCTCCTCCTCGTCGTCCAAGAAGGCGGCCGCGACGGCGATGCCGCGGCTAGACGGCGGCGCCGCCACAGCCGCCGACTTCTCGATCGACGGCGGCGCCGGCGACCCGAGAGCGGCGAAGCTGCTGGAGGACGCGCGGCGGCGGATCGACGGGCCGGCGAGCTGCTGGAACGAGGCGTACCGGAGCCTCTTCGCCAGCTGCGCCGCCATCATGGCCGACAAGGAGCGGCAGTCGAGGCTCGCGTGGCACCTCACCAGCTGCTTCCAGGAGGACTCCGGCCGGCCGCCGCTGCCGCCCTGCGACGAGCGCTCCGAGATGGTGCACTGCCGCAGCCGCCTGGCCGACGCCGAGGGCGAGGTCTTCCTCGCCTTCTTCCTCGAGACCAACACCCGCTGCCACCAACTCCAGTAAGCTCCTCCATCTCCATGACCATGATCAACCACGAATTCAGAAATTTAGAAAGAGGATGCCAGCCAACGATGATTCGTCGAAGACAATTTTAATGAATTAGCAGTTTTATTTTAATTTGTGAGATTTAGTTGGTTTAGCTATAAAAATCAAGAAAGTTTAGAGGTAATTAAAAAATATAACAATTAGTTATTTCGAGTTAAATATTTTAATTTGAAAAATATAATAAGTGTTCTTATTAATTTAATTGGTGCAGATGAACCGGCAATGGATGTATGCGGATCGTCGGACAAGGGAGTTCATCGATGGCGTGAATGCTTTTCTTGATGTCGTATTTCGAGACTTGCCTCCAGGAAGCTTCGTACGGTGTCCGTGCGTAGATTGCAGGAACGAGAAAGAGCACTCAATGCGAGGACGGATACAGGGCCACTTGTTGATGAGAGGTTTCATGCCGAACTATACATGTTGGACTCACCACGACGAAGTAGAGCATACAAGCATAGAAGACGACGAAGAAGCCGATAAAGAGGAAGTGACATATGATGGTATGCCGGACGCGACGACATACGAGGACGTAGAGGATACACAAGGTGATCAGTTTGGTGTGGATGATGACCTGGACCAGATGCTGCGTGACGCAGAGGGAGATATCACAGAGGACAAACAATATTAACGACTCTGAGCCAGATTGGCTATTTGACACCCTTGAATTAACACAAGACAAACTACTGCACACGATAAAAGTGGTTTAATTAACGACTCACATGGCAAGGAAAAAAATAATTCTAAAACTACAATACAAATATAAAAAATATAAAACATGAAAAAAATGCATTTTTTAGAACGATCTGAGCATAAGGTGGATCCATATTTAGTTAGCAAAACCACTTTTAAATAGCAGAGGGGGTAATTTGTCTGGATTTTAGTGTTTCTGGACATGGAAATGAAATAGCTTACTATATATAGAGTTGAGGATCGATTCATGTGCAAAATTTAGTAGATTTACCTTATGAGAGTATGTTTCCATGGAGGGCTTGTTGCATGAATTTCATGGGAGTTCAAACCATTTGTTTTTCTCACAAATCAATTGTGGAATGTCCATGGTGTCCTTGTGCTAATCATTTGCGACAGGGGTTCATTGTCTCTGTTCCACGCTGCCCACTACTCCTAGAACCGATTCACTGTCGCCGCCCTAGCCAACCGCCCCCTCCTCCCGCTCCTCTCCCGACATTGAGACGCCATCACCACGGCCACCATGGGCCTCATGTCACTAGGGGTGGGAAAAAAAAGAACCGAACTCAAAATATAAAAAAAATTGGTTTATCGGTTTTTGGTATTAGTTTTGGTAGAGATTTTAAAAGGTTCAGTTTTTCAGTACGGTTTCGGTGTGGGTTTGCTAGGAACCAAGATATTGAAGCAACCAAACCCATCTGTGACTAGTTCGGTCGCTCACTGGTGATGGGCCTCTGGCACTGGAAGCGGCCCAGTATTCTTAGCACTTCCAAACCGGCACCTTGAAGCCAACACCCATAGCCCATGCGGTCATGCCAACCCTAGCCTCCTATCCAACCATCGCCGCAACCCACAACCATGCATATGTAGTTTTTATTTTTTTATTTTAAAAATTAAATAAATAAATATTTGTTTAATAAAGCTAAACAAATAGGCTCCTCCCACTAGTCTAACGGGTGGGAAATATAACTCACTCTTTTGTTTGGCGGGACTTTGAATTTCTGCCACACAATTTGGCGGACTATATCCGCAACGGGTAGGAGCGTGTGGGGGGCAAAAGCTACCGGTTGAACAAGTGGGTTTCTTCCGTTCGCCACATGCTAAGGCAGGATTCGACTAGGGAAAAATCCTCCTGTTGGAACGGCGGGATTCAGAGGCAAGGAAGACCTTATGTTGATTCCCCCCACCCCCATATAAACAGACCCGATGAATGCATCGCCCATTTGGGCATACCGCTGATTGAGAAAAGAGAGTGAGGGAGAAAGGAAGAGAGGGAGGGAGAGAATGAAAGAAAGGAAGAGAAACAAAGAGAGGGAGAGGAGAGAGGAAGGGGAGGGAGAGGAGAGGATAGAGGAAGAGAGAGGGAGAGGAGAAAAAGGAAGAGGGTCATCTCCTGAGGGCGGCTTACGAGGTAGTTTTTGCAAATTTAATTTTTAAATTATGAAAACAAGGTAGGCTAGCCATGAAACCGGTAATGTAAATAGAAATACAACTTAATTTATGTTAGTGAAGAATCGATGTTACGTGATCGGTAAACTAGTATGTTAGTATCATTAGGTGGTAAATGTGCAGAATGTTTAGTGGCACCCAGTTAATATCCGTATGATTTTTAGGGTACATCTGGGATATAGTTCATTTATAGTATAATTTATACCAAAGATTTAAGGTAGTAGATATATGTGAGTTATTGTTAAGTAATATCGTTCAGGCATTTGCACAGACATGATATCAAGATCTTTTTTTAGCGACATGTCTAGGGTACATATCATGGTTATGTTGAAATAATTTGCGGCCATTTTTTCCTAAGCAGGAGTTTTTTAGACAAGTTATATTTTTCAAATAATTTATGGGGAGGAGAGGTTTTGTGTGGTGAACTGGAGTAGATCCGGTAAATTTTAAATCATTCACTCTAGGGATATCTAGGCCAATAGTACTGGGGACGTTCAGGGTGTTGCAAAAGTGGCTATTGTGGATTTTCGACTAAACCCAAAAGAACATGTAATGAAGGTTAGTGCTATGTTGAGACGTGCTACATAGGGATATTATTGGGAGTGTCATCAGCCATTAGGGGGAAGAGGGGTGTAAACAACTGTTGAGAAAGGCGTTGGTAGCCGTTGCCGACCGTTAGGGCGATCGTCCCCCTCGAGTGTCCGATTGGGTTATTTAAGCCCAAGCAAAGCAACATAAAAAATCACAAAGAAGAGATGAAATGAGAAGGGAAGAGAGAACAAAAGAGGAAAAAAGATTAAAAAAACCCGAGAGTGTTATGGAGTTCCCCTCGCCCCCAAGGGAATGTTTGAGGAACCCGTCTCGGAAGGCATTCAGGCACCCATGTGTCTACGCGGGGATCATTGCAATTTTATAAGGGCCGTTGACATCTCCTAAACTTACGGTAGAAGGTATTAGACGTGCGTAAACTATACGTACGTACAACCAAACCAAGGAGATGCAGAGGCATGTCAAAAGCCTGGTAAGTTCATTAATGCAATTCTAGTTGCTTACATACCGCGTGGACTCCTTTAGTTCGTTATGTAATTTTTACGGTATTTTTGGTTGTGAGTTTTGGAATATCAAAGTTTTCGCATACCAAAAATACCAAACCAAAAAAACTGAGAATACCGAATGTCCACCCCTATACGTCACCCTGCGTCAGCACCTTCCTTCTCATGCCACCGCCAACCTAAAACCGTCGTTGCCACCGCTCTAGGCCTCGCATCACCGTCGCCCCAAGAGGCCAAGACCTTCCTTCACCTTTGCTGCCCTGTCTCTAGAGCCTTCCTACTCGTGCCGCCATCAACCTGGGCCTCGAGCTTTTGCCACACCTTGGGCAAGACAGCAATGGCGTTGCATATTGGGCACGTACGGCGCAGTGGCAAGCCAATGGCAGCACGATATTTCTTGCATGACAATGCGTGGGCTAGCAGAGCGTGGCATGTGTTGATGTCTCCAAGAAGCGCAACAGAAGTCAGGACGAGGTCTGTCAAGCAAGGCTGTGCGGCAGCCGCAACAGGAGCACAATAGCGGGAGAGAGAGAGGCAAGCATGAGATGAGCGGGGGAGACGGGGAAGATTGGAATGTGTCGGAGTGTGACATACCCAATATTCACCAATTTAGCACAAAATTTTTTCGCAAAATTTTTTTTTGAACCCCTAGAAACCTTCCCTAATTTTCTGAAGATTTTCCAAAGCAATTCCCATTCTATTCTATTTAATAAATCTCTTCTTTTATTTATCCAAAGATTTTCATCCCATAAAATATCAACTTTTATTCCACCATTATCTTCCTCTCATTTTTATGGATTTTTATAGACCAATTTCATAATTTTCCGAGTTTCCTACATTTTTCTATGAATTTCCAAAGCTTAAAATCTTTTCTGGAAAATTCAGATAGACACTTTCCTTTTTCGGAAATTCCAAGTTTCCGCTTTCCCTTTTTGGAAATACGCCTTTGGCATGTCACCTTTTCTCACCCCCAGTGCGTTAAGTGATGATATACGGCCAGGATTTGTCCGGTTGGATCGGGTGTCCCAGATTGTGCCACGTCATCACCGCGTACCGCTTCGGGTTATTGAAATCCAACGGCGCCCACCTTTTCTACTGAAATCCAATGGCGCCCACGGTCTTCTTCCTCCTCCGCCGACGCCGCCACCCAGAAACCCCTGGCGCCGCCGCCTCCGCCGTGCCGCCCGTCGGATTTTCACGCCGCCGCCAACTTCGATCCTTCCAGGCCACGCCACCGACCTCTTGGACATCGCCACGAAGCTTTCCCCCACCTCTCCACCCACAGATTGCTACGGAACGTCGCCAATTCCTCGCCGGAGTTTACTCCACCCACGGAATTTCTTTCTCCGGCCGCTGCTGTGCTCTCGCGCCTATAAATAGGCCACCTTCGGCAACTCCCCGACCCAAGAAACTCACCATCGCCACCCTCTTCTCCTTCCCTCACCGGAGCATCGCCGCCGACAAATTTCTTCACCGCCGTCGCGCTGTCCTCACCGTGCCACCATCTCTGGCCATCCCCAGCACCACCGCCGCCTCAGGTTGCTCCTCACCACTGCCAAAATCACCCATACAAAGGACCACCTCGCCGTCTCCGGCCGCCCTCGCCGCCAGTGAGCTCCCCGTCGCCTCCCTCCATTTTCCTCTCTCTCTCACTGCCATGTGGGCCCCGCCTGTCAGGGCCCGTGCAGTTCTCAGCCGCACAGCCCCCTCACCTAAATGGGCCGGCCTGCTCCAGCCCAATCAGCCTCTTTTTTCTTTTTATTTAAATTACAGATAAAGCCTTCCCAATTTTATTTAAAATGGCAAACATCCTCCAAAATTTTTGCCAAAATTCCCAAAAATCTAGAATTCAATCTAGTATTTTATAAAAATATAAAATACCCCCCTTTTAGTTCTAAATTTCAAAAATAAAATGTTTTTACTCCTCTTTATGTAGGAAAATGCTTTTTTAAAATTTCTTCCTGTTTTCCAAAAAATACCAAAAATTCAAATAAAAGTATTTCATCTTAATATCTTATTTAAAAATATATTTTAAAGATTTTCACCTTTTATCTTTAATAATTTCCATCTCGAAACTCCGATAACTTTGTTGTCGTCGACCCCGATCTCTGGAAATATGTTGATCCACACACTTTTTCCACGTACACATGCATAAACTCTTGCTATCCGGAGATCACCCAAAATAATGCCAAAATCAACCCTCCACTTTTTTCTATCTGAAATAATGCCAAAAATCCCCATCCCCATTTCTTTTCATAAGAAATTTTCCGAGATTATCGAATCATACAAACCATCACCATCCTAGCCAACTCTAACCTTTTTCTTAAAAATATCCTTTTTAAAAATGATTTCATGCATTCATTCTCCTTACATTTTTATTTTTCTTTCTATTAAATTCCCCTTCTTTTTCCCTTTCTCCAACGTGTAGAAAACGAATTTATTGCCCCCGGATCAGCCGAGCAGGATTGTCAGGGCAATAGTGCAGATATTGAAGATTTAGCCGAACCAGGCAGGTTTTCCTATCTTTAACGTATTTTGAATCTCCTATTATCAGATATCTATTTAATTATTGAATTGCTTTTTAGTTATTTAATTATATAAATTCCCCATATTTTATTTATATAATTTCTCATTTTTGTAGAATAGTTACTCCAAAAATCCACTACCAAAAGCCCTCCTAAAATAATCATCCCATACACTACCCTAGCATAAGAAAAACTTAATAATAATGTATTTAAAAATTAGGATAGAAAATCATTGTCCATATGGTAAATTCATTTATTGATATGGAAGTGAAAAGTGAAAATTTATAAACTTAAGTCATTAGTAAGGTTACCGTGATGGCTTAAAAAGGCGAGGCATTATTTTATTATTTTTCTTAATGCCTGCGCGGTTTTCCGCAATGCTTTAAGCGAGTGAATCACTAGCAAGGTTACCGTAGTGATTGTGCGGAGCTTAGCATTGTTGAGGTTATTTTTCCAATATCTGCGCGGTGTGCGAGATATTGCAAAACCTTGAGTTTTTTTGAATAAAAATGACACATTTATCATCCAACCATATAAGAAGCTGTTGTATGGGTAAAGTTGGATAGGTTCTGCAGAGCTGATAATAAAAACATCGATGGACCCTATCTTGAGTATATGAGGTTGTGTCAACTGGGTGATGCCTATTTTATTCATAATTTTCATGATTTTAAAAAGAATAAACATCTGAAAGAAGATGTGTTAAGGAATAGAGTATTTGGAGATAGTATTTGCTAATGTTTTAAAATCTCTTTTAAAAATGTTTTAGAAAAGAATTGACAAAATATAGGATTTTTCTAAAAACTATTTTAGAAACATGCATTAAGTCTATTATTAAATCTCCCTGTCAAATTTCTGCTAAACCCTTGCATATAGTTAATAGGCATGCTTATGAAAACCTGTTTTGACGTAAGAGCTTACCCATTCTTTTTGCGGGCTACCTTCGTTTGGGTAGGTCCTTTCTTTTTAGCAGAAGATTTTCATTTGAAAACCTGAAAGAGTTTGGTGTAGATTTTTAGTTATCCTACACTCGAGCCATGCCTGTGGTCTTGAAGTGTAAATTTTGGAGGTGTATTAAAAATTGTAAGCAATATTGTAAAATAACTCTAGATATGAAATAAAGTTTGGCTGTTTGTACTATTTTGAAATGCAACTGAAATCCTGGATAGTTGTATTTTCGGGGACTCCCGGGATCCCCACACGGAGTGGTACAATCTAGAACCTGCAAGATTTTTCGGTGGCATTTAACGTAACGGAATTCTTTCAATAGTATATTTAAAAAATGGTAATCTTTGAATGGTACAAGAACAAATCATTACATCTAAAATAGTTAGCAAAGCCGCTTTTGAATAGTAGTCAGTCAAGGGCATAATCTGTTCGGCTTCTAGAGACCATGGGCATGGAAATGACAACCGGTTCTAGGGTGGAGGATTGATCCACGTTGAAGATTTAGATGGTATAATAGTTGCACAGGCATGGATGCATAGTTGCGTCGACAATGGGGAGCACACGGCCGCAGCGGCAGCTGGGGCACACAGGTCACCCCCCTGCCCCCATCCATGTGGCCTTCTGCCTCTCCCATTTAAGCGCGCAACGTATCATCAAGTTTCATCACAGCCACTGGCTAGCTGCTTCACTACGTGCTACACCATTTCATTTTCATATTTACGCCATTTACAAGCTCCCAGAGTACGATACGAGCAAGCAAACCATTTAAAGAGTCGTCAGGAACAGCCACAGTGAACCGCGACGGCCTGACGGCCAGGGGCGAGCTCACCGGCAATGCAACTACTGTTCACGACGATCTCCAGGGAAAAAATAAATATTTTTGGACCTTTCCTTTGGAGTTGGACCAATAGAGGAGGCAGGATGCATACCTAGGGATCCGCATCAGCAGCACAGTCGCTGTTACGTGGGCCCCGGCAGCACGCAGGCCCACCTGGCAGCAATTGTGCAGTTGTGCCGTCCCATACCTAGGTGCTGCCTGCACTTGCGAGCTTGAAGATAATGAGGAAAAAACTCGAGCTTTCTTGAGGTCCACCGGCGTATTTGACCGAGCATGAGATGATTCAATTCCGTGGCAGGGAGGGGGTTGGGGATCACCCCACCGGAGTTAAGAGTGCCGATGCCAGTCTTAGGATCCAAACTGGCGTATTCAAGCCCTGCCTCACTGAAAAGCAAGAGGGTCAGTGTTTTAATGGAGGGGAAATCTACTATACGCTTCGCCTTGTACGCTTTCAGTGTGGTTGGTGCAGCAGTATTGGAATGGGGATGGCCGGATGGGTGATTGGGTTAAGCATTTTGATCAATGCAGCAGAGAGTATCTTTATCCGAAGTACTAAATGTTCACTCTATAATACTATTCACTGTATATCCTATTTGTTTGTAAAATTTATTCACAATACACTATAAAAGATTTTTTCCATTCAGTAGACACTATCTTTATACACTTTGTTTTACAGCTTCTTCTACGAACGGGGAAGGGGCTTACCTCAGCCCCTGGGTTAATTTGGCCGGGTGGTTTCACGTAATTTCCTGGCAGCGTGCGGCAATGGAAACTGCATGGGGAGCAAAAACTCAGCTCATGTTGCTTCGTATGCATTTGCCCTAATTTATTTATAAATGCATTTGGTGTGTGCAGGTGGCAAAACGGTCTGACGTTAAATATGCATTAGCACAGAAAAGTTTGAGCGAATATTAGCACATATTTTTACCTGTAGTCCCATGACAAGACTTTGCGTGTTGGGCAGGTTGGTTGGTATCATATTTTTTTGAGGAAAATGTTTGGTATCATATGATGATGCAGGTGTCACAGTGTGGAACGCTTCTTGTCCTTCAGAAGTTCAGAGATCAAGCGGCTCCTTTCCCTCCATTAATTTCCACGAGCCGCCAGGAGAAGGTCTCTTTCTTCAAATCTGCAGACGCACGAGCAGACCATAATTTCCACGGTTGCAAGGAAAACAAAAAAAGAAAAGGCAACTGCCACGTCACAGGCTTACAGCTTGAGATAGCTGTAGTAGAGTGCCACGCTCCTCTGCTCGTACGTTCCATGGATGCAGGGAAAGAAAATAAAGCAGTGTGGTGTGGTTGACATGCTGTAAATGGTATGCTTTGTATTCACTCTTTTTTACTCACAGGTTCCATGGTTGCAGGGGAATGGAAAGAGAGCAACCTAGTATTGCTGAGGTAGCTGAAAATATTTTAGGTTTCACTCTTTTCTTGTGTACCAGTTGTTTGCTGCAAAATATACACCGACGGTTGATGGTGGTCATAACTCATAAATACCGATGACTTGTTTATGTGGAGATCTCCAGAATTCACAACTACTGGGCACTGCACAAAGGAACATATGAAAGGTTTGTACCACCGTTGACCATTGTACCTTTGTATGTTTATATCCTAACTAGTCTAGCCTTGAGCAATGTAATAGTGTACTTCTGTAGGAAGCTTAGAGCATAAAGTAGTGCTTAAACAAATTATCCTACTCTCTTGCTACGACCATTAAATAAATTATCTGCAACATAGATCTCTGAAATCCAGGTTGACAATCTAGGTCATACAACCAGTCAATTCAACATCAGGTTGGCTTCAACATTTGTGTTATTTATTTCTTGTAAATTACATCACACTAACACTAGAATTGTTCAAGTTTGCATCACACTGGCATTACTTGATGAGGTGGTTTGTATCAAACGTGCAGGAGGTTTCATTTATTTAGCATATATTGAGCAGGTGGTGCTTTAAGATGTCAGCACATATTTTCCGCAACTGGAATTTAAATAGCACCATACATTTTCTGCAGCTGGCAGTGACAGCAGCATCTATGGAGCAAAACTGTATCCATTTTAAAAAGAAGCAGATAAATAAGAATAATACCAATACACTGGCTTGACCAATTGGCAAAAACATATGAAGAGAGTAACATTGAAAAAAAAAAAAAGAAGAGATGTCTGCCACTCATGTAAATGAGGGGTGGTGGGTACCTTCAGAGCAGCCTTGCTATGGTTGGTTGGTTGATGAAGTCCATAAATCCCAGTTGTACCAGACCAATGCTCCCTCTGTATTGAATGGCACTTACTGCTGACTGGTGAGCTCGCTTTAATGCACACACAACACTCCATTGCTTTCATGTCTCCAAGGTTTTCTACTCTACATAAACCAGTTGGGATGCAGTGGGCAAGCTTGAGAGGAGAAGGGAGGAAGGGGACAGGTCGAGCCGCTGCTCTGTTGGAGGGAAGAAAGATCCTGAGAAGAAGTTTAGCTCGGTAGCTGTTTCTGACGTTCAATGGCTCTGAGCAAGAGGGTGGTATTCTTCTTCAAGGTCATAGTATGCCTCTGCTTCTTCAGATTATCCCAATGTGAGCACCTCTTTCAATTTTTATCCTGTCTTTCTGAAGCATTTACGTTTCCTTCCAGACACTTTGTTTAACCATATATTTCTCAACCTTTGTTTTTCTTCATTCTCCAAGTCACAAGCTTATTCAGTGATGTTCCAGTCAATTTTTACCATTTTTTTTTGGTTTTAGTACTGATGTTTGAGAATGCTGAAGTTGTAGGCCATATAATATTCATTCTTTGGTATAATAGAAAGTATTGTATGGATAGAGATATAACTAAACAAAATGCTAAAAAAAAGGTTGTACCTGTTCTCCTGTGCCGGCGTAGTATTATACAGCTAGAGGTATAGAGCCTGACGAATAATCAAGAAGTACGAAACACAATTAGATAGGAACATGCTAATAAATCCAGTAAACAACAGCAGGATACAAATCAAAAAACAAGTCTTTGCTCAAACAAAAAGCAGGCGGTTTCAGGAAATGACAGCAGCTTGGAACATTCGCAATGGCAGGCAAGAAGCAGTTCACATTGAGGAACCTCCCTTCTCTCCAGAAGGCGAGCAGCTTCCCGGCGGTGCAGCGAGAGGCGTTCGACTACATCGTGGTCGGCGGCGGCACCGCCGGGTGCCCCCTGGCGGCGACATTGTCGCTCAAGTTCAAGGTGCTCCTGCTGGAGAGGGGCGGGTCTCCCTACGGAAACCGCAACATCTCCTACATGGAGAACTTCCACATCGGCCTGAGCAACATGGCGCCGGACTCGCCGTCCCAGGCCTTCATCTCCACCGATGGCGTCATCAATGCCCGGGCGAGGGTGTTGGGCGGTGGCACCTGCATCAATGCCGGCTTCTACAGCCGGGCCAGCTCAAGGTACACCAATGCATTGCTATGCTACGTTTTATGCCCCCCCCCCCCCCCCCCCCCCCCCCCCCCCCCTCTTTGTGAATGACAAAAATCAATATATTTTTTATACACAAGCAATTCCACCCTTTTGGCATGAGTTTGATAGCTTCACACTTATTATAGGAGTGCTGCTGAATTTGGCCTCATTATTGATGGCCAGGGCTTCGGAATTCGCATACATTCAAGTAGAATGATGCTACTCTACTTCACTAGGCCATTATTCAGTGCACAACAAGAACTTGTCAGGCTGTCACTTTCACGTCAGTAATGTCAGTTCTAGGGTAAATTCATAACAGTGATAGCGCCAGGAGGAAAGAAATGCTCAGGTCTGCTTTTAGGGCTGCCATCCTAGATTCCTAGCAATGCATGCTGCTATTCAAAGACTCTGCATCAGTCTGCTGAAATATGCAGCAAGAACAACTAACCGCAAATCCTTGCACAAATCATTCTGGTCAAATAGCGTTCAACACCCCTAAGGTTAAGCATATCGCAATTAGGATTCTCAAGCACAGCCACTTGTTTCAATCTACAGCAGCTCTAAAACAGACACAAAGTAGAACACAAATACTATGCACAGCCACAATGCCCTAAAATAACTAAAGTACCCAGCCACAAGAGGCGATTGCGAAGAATTATCTCCTGCATTACCACCACAGATCTCTGCAGGACGAACCCAACACTGTGCCTGATCAGATTCGTTGGTATCCAACAGCTTCATTTTTTTTTTTTTGAGCAAATGGCTTCATATTTTGGCTGGTATTACTTCTAGTTTTGGATACAATGCTGTTGTAAAATTGATAATGCTTTTAATTAACGAGCATTTGCATACAAATGAGCACTAGTGGGTAACTTGATAGCAGTAAACAAGCAGATACTGCATTAAATTACTTCAGTTGCCTATTTGTTAGTGCAAAGAAGTAACACGTGGTATGGTTCTCTCACAGAAATAGAACTGTATACAATTGTCTCGTTTGTTGATGAAATAATACAATACACAGGTACATATTACAGAAACAGGCTAGACAAGAGGCAAGAAAACAAAATCACATTAGGAACCAATGTTTATTTGATGCCATGTATGTTGGCTAGGCAAACATTGCTAAATAACCAAACCACATAAAACTCAGTGCAACTTCAAGTTTCAACCAAGAATTAAATTCACTGATATACCAGAAAACATCCAAGAAATTGAATTCACAAATATAAATAAATTGATAAGCATGCTAATATGAAAAAAACAGATATTTTTCATGTCGATGTTCCTATCAGTACACTTATTATTAACTCACATACCTTGTGTTCTTGGACCAACAGCTTCGTGCAGGAGGTAGGCTGGGATGAAGACCTGGTGAATGAGTCCTTCCCTTGGGTAGAGGAGAAGATTGTCCAGTGGCCCAAGATCGCACCCTGGCAGGCAGCACTACGGGATGGGCTGCTTCAAGCAGGTGTATCCCCCTTCAATGGCTACAGTTATGACCATGTTTCTGGGACCAAGGTCGGTGGCACCATCTTTGATGAGAATGGTTATCGCCACACAGCAGCTGACTTACTTGCAGCTGGCGATCCCAACAACCTAAGGGTGCTGCTTCATGCTAGTGTGCAAAACATCATGTTTAATTCAAAACAAGGTACCATATAATATCTAAGCTCTTACAATACAGTAGATTTATAGTCTGTCTGCAGAAATGCCTAGAATATAAATATAGTTGATTCTACACTGTCATCGAATAGCATTTTTACATTACAGGCATCATTCCTGATGCAGGACGACTGAAGCCAAGGGCTATTGGAGTTCAATTTACTGATGAGAATGGGAGACTCCACCAGGCATTCCTAAACAACAACAGGGATAGTGAAATCATTGTCTCTGCTGGTGCAATCGGCAGCCCCCAGCTGCTACTACTCAGTGGAATTGGACCAAAGAATGAACTTGAGAATCATAAGATTCCTGTAGTTCTCCACAGCAAGTATGTGGGCAAAGGGATGGCTGACAACCCCATGAACTCCATCTTCATACCTACGAAAAGCCCCCCTCGGCAGTCACTGATTGAGACTGTTGGAATAACTGAAGCTGGTGTGTTCATCGAGGCCAGCAGTGGTTTCGGCCAGTCATCAGAAAGCATCCACTGCCATCATGGAATCATGTCTGCTGAGGTATGACACCATTTATTTGCATACTAGTTCCAAATTGTGCATTTTCTCCACAAACTTTAGATTGCATTGTATGAAGGTTCGTGTGCAGAAAGTAGGGAATAAAACATAGAAAGGTACACTCTAAAATGTGTACTTCGGAGCCAATGTCACAAACAATTAAGAAACCTGCTGCTTTGAGGTAAACCATCCAGACTTCAACAAGAAGAGACAATTGTGAAATATACACTGCACACAACACAACAACTCATATTTTGCTACACGCATAATTCAGAGCCATTCATACATTACAAGCGTATGAATATGCATGCTACAACATATTTTCAAGGAATAGTATATCTTAAAATTTTAAATCATAAATTTGTGTTTAGGGTTTTTTGAGTCAGAACGAGCTTCTTGTCTTGAAGCGAAAAATGGTATATTTTGTATAAACTATTGAAATGCAAAAATGACATTGTTACCATAGTTTTGATGCTTATTTGAACCAATTTCCTTATTTTGGCCTAGTTGATCTGATCCACTACCGTACTGCATTCCTACAATGCAGATTGGACAGCTGTCCACAATTCCTCCCAAACAAAGAAGCCTGGATTTAGTCCGGAAGTATGCAGATACCAAACTTAATCTACCCAAGGAGATATTCCAAGGTGGTTTTATCCTTGAGAAGATTGATGGTCCATTGTCTACGGGCCATCTTACACTTACAGACACTGATGTCCGGAACAACCCAGCAGTTACTTTCAACTACTTCAGCCATCCACAGGATCTCACTCGTTGCGTCTATGGTATCAAGACCATTGAAAGAATAGTGAAGACAAACCGATTCTCTGAACTGGCTGCTACAGTTGCTGGATATCCAATTGAAAGGGTGCTCAACATGAGCGTACAGGCTAATGTTAACCTGATACCCAAGCATACCAATACCACAGAATCCCTGGAGCAATTTTGCAGGGACACAGTAATCACCATCTGGCACTATCATGGCGGATGTCAGGTAGGGAAGGTGGTTGACCAGCAACACCGGGTTCTTGGAGTTTCAGGTCTCCGTGTAGTTGATGGCTCAACATTTTCCAGATCACCAGGGACCAACCCTCAAGCCACAGTCATGATGATGGGCAGGTAATGGATGAAACTTCTTTCTTCTATAATACAAAATAAACTCTTCAACTGAATTGTCTTTTCCTATTCCATGCTCAGATACTTTGGAGTGAAGATCCTTAGGGGAAGGCTAGGACAAGCAGCTGGATGTAATTGATTCCCGCCAGGCTATCATTATGTGTGATCTAGAAACGAAATTACTAATTTTGGCTGGGATTCAGTGTGAATCGCTAGAAAAGAGAAGCTAGGAGTTTCATCTGTACCCAGTAACAATTTGTCTAATATGATACTGCAGATTAAATGGTTTATTGACTCCTCTTTTATTCCGTGTCTTCTTAAGTGGATTTCAAGGAACAAGCCTGGATGGTCTGATTCCTATGCTCCCTAACCTTGCATTAATTTTTTGAGTTCGTTTTGCAATACCATGAAACAAAATCCTTTACAGAACGTGCTGAATTAACATAGAAAGTATGGATTCCGGAATAATCAATGTAGTGATGTACTGTATTATATTCCATTGGGACGATAAGGCGTTGTTTGCTACATAAGTTTCTTTTGTAGAGGGGAAAGGAATACAAAAACGGAAAGCCTCAAAACAAGGAGTTCAACAGATCACATTGTGATCACTTTACTCAACTGAAACTACAGAAGATCTGTAAATATCTTTCGGCGCACCTAAATCTGTAAATATCTTTCGGCGGCACCTAACAGATAGAACATTGCGTATGTTTGAACGAAACAATAATTCTAGAGCCTTACAGGTATCCTAAGGCCATCGTAGCTAAGCTGGATGTCAAGCCCCTCTGTTTCCATGAGCCTGGCAAGATCATTATTTACTTTCTCATGGTCCATTAAATGCATCATTCCTGAAAATAACATTCCATTCAATTTACTAATACTAACATGATGCAGAAAATGAAAGATGAAACAAGTGAAAATTAGATCAAATTAAACAAAATAGACCTTCCATGCTTCATGTCTATAAACAAAAAAAGAGTGTTATTAAGGTGAATTTCTAAATTGTAATGATTTGGTCTCGGTGAAGATGAAAACGGAGCAATAGTTGATTCCTGGAATAAATAAGTTTTTAATGTTTGGATCTAATTTATTAAGAGGTAGGTTCTTTTTCTTTAATAAGTATGGATAGGTAGTATCAAATATTGAAGACATTGTACAAAAAGCTCAGTACATGCTAGTTGCCCATGTACTTGGTGACTTGGTGACTTGGTGTGGCACACACAAAGATCAAATCAGTGAACAATTCCCTGAAGAGATCAAAATATTTGGATTATTTATTAGTTAACTATTTTTTTTAGATAAATCATGCACATTTATATTAAAGGAATGCAACCCTTCTCAACTATACAATGCAATCATGTTACCTGCTCTGCTGTGTTGCCTTATCTAAATCCAATCTCCAAAGTGAAAAACTCAAAATAAACATAGAGTTTAAACTCAAAGCTATTATAAAAGTAGAAATTTGCTACATATGTTATAAAAGAGAAGCATAAAAATGATTAGATAATTGGATCATACCAGTAAACAATGTTTTCTTTGGTTTGATTTTCCTAACTTCCTCAAGGGCCTGCACAGTTGAAGAATATATCATAATAGAATACTGTGAACCAGCAAGAAGGTAGAGTTTATGTATTAGAACTAACCCTTGGTAATCCAAAGTGTGTTGAAGAAGAACGATCGGGTCTAAGAGCATCCTGTACGAAGGTACCCATAAATCCACTTTATACAAAATTCAGGAGATGCACAAGATGGTAATAAAAATCTAACAAGCAATGACATAGAGTTTGCGGCTTCCCAATGAGTAATTTATTGACTTAACAATTAGAGACATGTAAAAGAAAAGGAATTATAATAATTTATACCAATATAAGAAGTTCACAGTTTTCCAGAAGTTTGTAGGTTTCTTCAGGTATATCGCTCACGTCACTGCATAGATCAGACCAATTCACACAAGATGCCTTCCAACAAAAAAATCATTGTATATAATATCCTTTCAGTGAACTCAATCTACCTTATGTAGCATACGTCACCAAAACGAAAACCAAGAGAACGGTAACCCTGACCATGCCAAACAGGCAGAGGAATTACCTAGAATACAAAAACTAGAGTGTCAGAGCAAAATAAATTAAGCAGTTTATGGTTTCTCTCTTTTTCTTCTAATTTATAATTGAGAAGTGCTCCTGTTTTTCATTCCAAGCAAAAGAGTAAAATAAATTAAAACAGTTTATGCATAGGCACATTTTGGCATAATGAAAAGAAAACTAATGGTACGGTTGGAAAAGTAACTTAAACAACAAAAAATATGTTCATGAGAGATTGACTAAGATTCACATGTTGGTAAATACCTTGCTTTAACTTCACATGTCACTAAAACCCAATATACTAAAAGTATTGATATTCAAATTGCTGTATCGACTATACTAACACATCAAGTATAAGTGATCCCCTCCCATGATAGTTGACCAAAATAGGAGATAAGATTGAATATATCCATTTATGCACCTGCCTACATAGAGTATTCTCAAACTACATTCCACGTAATAAAAAAAAATTCAAATCCTCTGTAACTTGTCAAGTAAAGGAATACATCGCTATTTACACTGATGGCCAGTTTATGTCCAATTTACTTCGTGAAGTTATCACTTCAGATTACAAACCTGAAGATTATGAATTGTGAATGGTTCCTCTTTTATGATGTTAAATTGCAATGCAGAAACTGCAGCTCCAGGTATAACCACACTGGTATCGACCAAATAATAGTGAGTCATCTTCATCACCTGATACAGATCAGAAAATGAAAATAAGAAAGATAAGTGAGCCAATTATTAAGATCTGGAGCAGAAAATGAAAAGGCACTCATTTTTTAATTTGGTTTTGAGAGCTGCTCATTTTTTAATTGATATTCCACTTGGCACGAAAGATTTCAAATTTTCAAGGCTACAGTAGGATAGAAAACAAAAACATATAGCATAAGTCATCACAAGCTGTCCAAACCTCATAATCACGTTCTGCCACATAAATTGGTATTGAGGGCTGGACATTGTTTGTCCAATCGCGAAGGCAATCAAGTCCTGCACCAGAGAAGCTGTTATCTTCTTTTGTCGGAAAGGACATGCAAAAGAACAAGTTTTTTTGTCAACTTATATAAAAAAAATTGCTACACGAAAAGCATTTGCAATGTACAGTTGTCAAGTAGGGCCTATCAATGCATGGATTAAGATTTGGGTTATAGTATGTGTTACAATGATGCAATAAATTTGTGGACGCTAGAAGAGATTGCAGACCTCCAATAGCATCAGCATGAGAATGGGTAATAATAGCAGCATCAATCATCCTCAGCCTAAAGATCAATAGTTAGCAGGACCAAGTTTATCGGAAACAAATAACAGAACATTTGAGCAGGCTAATACCCAAAAGCCGGAAACCACTGAAGCGCCGAGTGGTAGAAGAACCTGACAAATGAAAGAATACAACCGGACATGATAACTCATTGATCTTTCCTTCCACAAGAATAGGAAATATTACTTTGAATGGGAGACAAATGGAGTCAGTTGTAAGATATATTGTGCAAGCAATGGCGCATACTTGCCAGCATCAACGAGGATGTTGGAGGTGCCAGATGGTGTGGCGTGGCGCAGGAGAATGGAAGTGTTGCGCCTTCGGTTCCGGTTCCCCGGCTCGGCCGCCTTGGTGCAAACCTGCATGGAGCACAGGACATACAACCAACCAGCAACCGCATTGACCACTGTGAGAAAGCAGCAGCAAGACAAGACGGGCTTATATCGTGATCGATACGGAGGGGTGGAGGCGGAGGGCGCTCATACGGGGCAGGTCTTGGAGGGGTGGGTGAGGCAGCTGACGCGCGGGATGCCCTCGCTGGTGCCCGTGCCGAGGAAGATGAGCTCCGACTGCCGCTGCTCCTCCTGCCCCGCCGATGCGGCGCCCGCGGCGGAGGAGAAGGCGCGCGCTGGAAGGAGGAAGGACCAAGCACAGGTTGTTCACGAGGAAGCATTGCGTCGAACAGCCGAGGCGCGAGCAATAGAGCGTGGAATAACGACAGCCTCACGTACGCGACGCACCGGAGCGGATGCGGAGGAGGGAGGGGCAGGAGGAGAACGAGAGCACCGCGGTGGCCTCCGCGGTGCGGAGGAGATGGAGACCCGCGCACAGGCCGCGCGCCGCGGCGAGCGAGGGGCGCGCGCCCGGCGGCGGCATGGGGAGGAGGCGGTGGGCGCGCAGGAGGGCGGTGATCGCGCCCGCGGCGGCCACGGCCATCGGCCGGCGAAGGGAAGAAAGAAGCGTAGCGGCGCCGGCGGCGAGCGAATCGGGAACGACGACGCGCCCTCCTCGGGGCGCGGGGGCGGGACGGCGACGACGCTGGCAAATGGGCCCGCTTCCCCCGTCAAAAAGTAGCAGGCTTTCTGGTTGTGGCTGAGGCTACAAGCCACTGACAGGTGGGTCAACGTACGAAGGAGCCCACATGTCGTAGGAAAGGCAGCATATGCCGACGGTGACCTGTGATGGTTTGCTAAGTGGGCTAGTTGGGCCTTTGGGCCTAGCTGACACGATTTTACCCTCCCGATCGCCTCCTTTCCCAGTCTATCCGCATCTCTTCCCCTCCCGGAGCGGACAGGAGGATCGAGTGATCGACCTCGCCGGCGACAAGCCGACGACAGCCAGCCGCAGGCACGTCCCTCCCTCCCTCTCTCTATTCCGGCGACCTGCTTGACGTGGTCTTCTTGTCTGGCTGCCTGATCCGGCGCATGATTCCATTTAGAGATTATAAACTAGTGCTGCAGGTTTCAGATCAGCGGATTGGTGGATCACGTTTCTTGCCTTCGCTGATAGAGATGCCACCGAAAGATTAGTGAGTGCCGATTGGCGGGGACTGCGGCAAGCTAACCTTGCCGAGCTGTTCGCAGCTAGTCTGATGAAAATTTCTCATTTGGCTAGCAGATGCTTAGAACCTTTGGTTTGGTGTCAATTGAAGCCCGATTAGGGATTACCTGTAGAGCTTCGCGCAAAAACTCTTGCTTTTGTAGTTTTGTTCCATGGATTGCACAAGGAATTCCCTCAGAAGTACCAGGTCCCTAGCTTTGTGTTATTTTCTTATGTATGGGCTGATAATCTTGCATAGTTGGGCAGGGCTGGTTGCGCGCAAAGAAGCTTCTCATGAACATCATGAACAAAGACGGCCTTCACAACAAGGAGACTCACGGAACAAGCAGCGACATAACAAGGGAAACGTCTGTGGACAAGGTGAAGGGACCCAATCTGTTGGAGCGAGCCAAGGAGGAGGTGGAGGCCCTCGTGGGAGCTGTTCATAGCAAGATGGAGCACAACTCCGGTCCTCATGGAAAGAACGGTGGTAATTTATTTTTAATGGTGGTATTGTTAAGTCTAATTTAGCTTGTGTGAAGTATTGCTGCCGAACCCTGTTATGTATCCTCAATTAGAACCGTAGGATTTGAAAATGAAAAATGGAAGGAAGAAAGGAAGGTAGGATTAGGGGAAACAAATAACAGTACTGGTGTACAGAGACAGTCTACAGCATTTTACCTCACTGTTACTTATGGGACATAGGATACTTATATGCACATTCACATTGTGCATGACTATAAAACACCTAACTCACAACCTTAGATACCAACCAGACTAAAAAAACGCTTCAGTTCTCTTCAATCCCTGACAGTTGACACATAGTTCTTGTCAGTTTGTAAAATGGTCCTTGACCTGTGATTATGCGTAAATATTTACATGTATGAATTTTGGCTTGTACTTTTTCTCTGCCCATTCCATTCCTTTGTTTATAGTGATGAACCATTAATTACAGAATATGATTTTTCTCAGATTTCTTTTGCTTTATTGGGACTTGAGAAAGCGCAGATTTTTGGTGTGGACAACAGGCTGGAATTGCTAATATACAGATTTTCTAAACTTTGAAGGAATCCTTTTGAGCATATTGATTTTGTAAAGATTGATGTCGTCCAAACTTTCAAATGACCGAAGCTAAATCATAAATGATAAAAAAAAAACTGGAAATTTTTTCAGGCATAAAAGTTACTAAGCAACAAAATTTAATACCTTGTTTTAATCATCTCTGTTGAATTCATTCAATTTCCTATTGTTTTTGTTAAATTACTTAATTTAACTGTCCTTTGTGTGATTTTCATGCATGATGATCATATTCTTTTTTACTAACAGTACTCCATTCAAAACCTTATCATATTGATTATGATGCACCAGTCTGAATACATGCAGAACATCATAGGGATTTCAAGGATGGCAATGAGGCGGCAATGCATGAAATAAAGACTCATAAGAATGAAACTCATGGTACAAGCGATGATATAAATGAGGACACACCCATCGAGAAAGTAAAAGGCCCAAATGTGTTTGAGCGTGCCAAGGAAGAGATTGAAGCTATTGTCGAATCTTTCCATCCAAAGAAGGGATCAGACGATAAATGAAGAACATTTATGATATTCTGCCAGCCCTAGCTGTGATAACGGATAACATTAATACGAGCAATTAGTTCATGGGTAGATGCTTTGCAGGACATCCACCTGCTGGTCTTCATGTCGCAAAATTTTGTAGTTATAAGAGCCGAATGAATGTTTCATTGTACCTTTGTTGTGTTCTATATTGTTGACTTGTGTTTGAATTGTTGAGAAGCTGTCTTTTCTATATAAGTTATTTCACTTGCTACTTTACCTGCAAAATCGATTTCATCAGGTCCGTACATGATGTCCACATTGTACCCTCGTGGATTGTCCACAATGTAAGATTCCTGTGATTAAGCTTAGAAGTAAGAATATGCAAACATTTTGGAGGACTTTTATAGGTACAACAATATTGTGCGGGTGAATACTCCAATTTTACCATTTTGATTTGGTTGACTAATTTTTTGCTTGGGAATTGATGTGTTTTCGTTTGGTAGAATTGTTCGACATGCAATTTCTTCATGTGGGAGGATGACTACAAGATGTATGCGGGGAAAATGTGATCAACACATGGGATGTCCATTTGTCGCTACACTGATAAAGCCCCTACAAATGTGAATGAGATGATAGCCATTTTGTTTCGGTTGAAGAATGGTGTGGAGGAGTTAGGCAAGAATAGCCAACATTGAGAAGATATAATCTAAACCAACAGATTCTAAAAGTAGCCTTATTGCAACGTTAGTGGCCATAATGCTCGTGTTGAAGTCTTAGTGGCAATGTTAGCTACTATGTTATGTGATTGTAGGTGCTAAAAAGTGATTCAGCCAAAACACACTTGAAGTTTAGGGTTCATAGTTCCCGCTAATACCAAATTAGGGTTTGTAATGTGTCAAATGATTTGATCCTACAATCAGCAAGAAAAGATATAAATAGTTGTAGATAGCCAATTAGATCTATAATAAATTGAATCAGCAACACAAAGAAACAGATCCAAAAAAATAGTGATAGTTAGATACAATCTAAACCAACAGATTCTAAAAGTATAATTCTACTATCAAGTTGAAAAAATCAACAAGATAAGAAAACAAGGGTGAACAATCTAATAGTAAGTTTATGAAATCACCAAAGCAGTAGAAAGAAGGGTAAACATACTATAAACTAGAAGATATTGACTAGAAAGTAGAACAAAACAAACGATCTATCAACAGGTTCTAAAATGATTAGCTGGATAGAACTTGAAACCAAATAAGAAGATCGAATTTAATCGGGACAATTCTTACCCGAGGTGTACCTTGAATCCAATCGAAAAGTGATGCACAAAAGGTTGATTGAAATCTATTTTAAATTACTCTAAACTAGACCTAATGCGATGAAAGTAAACGATATTAAAAAATTAGATTTGTATTGGGTTGATTGTCAATTCTTTTACATGGCCTCAAAGCCAAGTATTTGTATACATACATAATCGACACACTTTGTCATGTATACCACGTAAACATAAGAATATATTCCTATCTTATCTTCAAATTCCTCCACAAGCCAACAACTTCTTCTCTCTTCAATCTTCGTTTCAACTATGTTTGCCTTGTGTCGGCGCATAATAGCCCAAATTGCATCGTCCCTTTCCACATAACAATACCAAAACAATTCCAAATTCTGATGTCAACAATAATGCAAGTGGCAATATTCTTTGATGTATCTCATAGTAGCTATGCTAATTAGACTAAATGTATCTACATGTAATGTAAGGAAAGATTATGCATGTCTTGAATGTAACATAAGGTTGTGTGTATTCTGAATATATATTGTAAATGTTAGGTTCCTTTGCTAAACATTCGTGCAATGTTCAAGTTCATTCAACATGTATATGCATTGCTCTAAAAAAACATGTTTATGCATTCTTAAGGTGAGTGTATCTGTTATCTATGCAAGTTCAATGTTGACAGCAATGTGCAAAATTGTGCAACTTATGTAGAAAGTAATGTGCAAATTCAAATAGAAAGATGGCCTAGGATAATTTCACAGGAATTGCACACAAAATTTGCAGAAGATAATTGCACTTTTCTCAAAAAAAAAAAGAAGATAATTGCACACGGAGTGAATATCTAGGAAAAAGATAATTTGGCAGCAATTGCACATAGAATTTATAGGAGGAAAATAGATTGATAACAATTGGAATAAGACATACATCGCACATTCTCTACCCAAGATATTTTATCACATAATAAATGCATGTTTTTAAGTTTTACATACGATGTTTCACAAAATAAACATCCGAATATTCTTGCACATATAAGTGACATCTTACATAAAATACGAGATCCCTTCCCTCGTCATCTTCTAAACCCATTTTGTTAGTAAAAAATACGGTCCACTTGTTTTTGGGTGGAGTTTTGTGGCCTAATCTCATGATTTTGGATGTTGTCTACCAAGTAGGTGTATATGCATTGCCTGGTGTAGACTAATCACTTGGTGCTGCTCTCTTCCTCCATGCAAGATTCTTCCCTGTCCTCATTTTTGCTGGATGTGATCGCAGCTGTTGTTAATTGACGCTTGTATTTTCTAGTCAAGAAGGTTGAGTCTACACTTATATAGGGTCCACAACCACCTAAGAATCAATTTATGCATGATTTCAGTTCTACAAAAAAATGTTAAAACACTTATTGCCATCAAAAAGACTTCAAGTCTATCTCTACGACAAAACTAGGACACCTCAATTCTGTATCATGTTTCCCATAAACATCTGGAATGATTCTTCATATTTGCCATGAATTCTCTCGATGGAAATTTGCATAGCTCTCCATCTTTTAAGGCAAACCATCTTGATCTTGTAGTCCACTTGTAGTTTCGTCATGGCATCCTTTGGTGCTTTCGAATGATCTTTGTTCAACGAGCTCTTTAGCCTATCAACAACCCAATCTTGACTCACCATCCCCCCAACTCACCATCCCCCCAACCATTTTATTAGTTGGATAATTATGCACTGGTATTAAGAATTTTTATCTACATAGAACATTATATGGAAAACAATGCAAAATATAGACATCAGATCATAATTTGCAATTATAAATTCAATACATAAACAAAGAAGGATTATACCATGATGGTAACCCCATCTTGCAGCTTAGAAGCATGAATGTGCCAATTACACCCCTTATGCTTGCGGTGACCAATGAAACATGTGATGTTTGACTTATATATTTTTAATCTCGAGGCCTTTCGAGACTACATAATGCTTAATTTCCTTTATAAAGATAAACATGTATGAGAATCGAATACTTTTTGTATGCATAGGTTCTTAGGATCATGACACAAAGTAAGTTCAAAAGGGTACGTCTTGTCAGCACCCGATTTACGAGATCGGATTCTACCTGCGTAAACACATACTAGTCCCAAGGATTATGGCTAGTACACACAGTTATATAGAAACGATACACTGCCAACGTTCTGATTATTACAAAGGGGAACTTAGTCCAATACAAACACAAACAACGGCTCGCAGGCCGCAATACAGAGTACACAGCGAAACAAGCCTAACACAACATCTAGATATTTATTTATTCCACAGGCACGAGGGTTGTAGGAATGCGCAACCCTACTCTTCATAGTCTTCAAGGAGAGCCTAGGATATTTTGCGGAAATGCATTTATTAGCCTAGTTTTGGCAACAATAACTAGACACATCAACTGTCATGTAAGCGCCATGTTCTTAATTTTATAAAAATATTAAGGGAGCAACAGTGTAATTTTCCCTATTCTAAAATTATAATTCTACTATCAATTTGAGAAAATCAACAGGATAAGAATGCAAGGATGAACAAACTACTAGTAAGTTTAGGGTGAACAAACTACTAGTAAGTTTATGAAATCACCAAAGCAGTAGAAAGAAGGGTAAATAGACCAAGGTTCTAAAAATCGGTATTACTCGGCGATTACTCACCGAGTAATCGCTACTCGCCGCCCCACCGAGTCGAGAAGGGCCAACTCGGTTGACTACTCGGTCAGACCGAGTAATCGATCAAAAACCAAGTAAAAACCGAGTAAAAGCTTTAAGTGCTTGTTGGTTGTGATTTGCGGACATTTTATGATGTTTTAGTGTATTACCTACCATGCATTCATGTGATCATGTCATATGTTGTGAACTTGCAAGTTGCGATAAGTCATATGTTGCGAACTTGCGAGTTGCGATATGTCGTAAGTCATAATGTGCACTCTATTTTGTGTTAATAGTTCATACATGTAGATTTACAAGTATCATTAAGTCATATGAAAAAAGATATGCCATCATTACGTCGATATATGTCTACTAATCCTATATTAATTTTCTGAGTAATTGGTACCGAGTAATTTTCGAGTACTCCCGAGTAATCCGAGTACTCGCTACTCGGTACCTCACCGAGTCAGTACCGAGTAGCGAGTTCTTGAACCATGAAATAGACTATAAACTGGAAGATGATATCGACTAGAAAGTAGAACAAAACAAACGATCTATCGACGGGTCCTAAAATGATTAGCTGGATAAAAATTGAAACACAATAAGAAGATCGAATTTAATCAGGACAATGCTTACCCGAGGTGTACCTTGAAACCAATCGAAAATTGATGTGCAAAAGGTTGATTGAAATCTACTTCAAACTACTCTCAACTAGACATAATGCGATGAAAGTAAACGTTATTAAAAATTATATTTGTATTCGTTGATTGTCAATTCTTTTACATGGCCTCGAAGCCAAGTATTTATATACGTATATAATCGACACACTTTGTCTAATATACCACGAAAACAAAATAATATATTCCCATTTTATCTCTAAATTTCTCCACAAGCCAACAACTGCTTCTCTCTTCGATCTTCATTTCAACTATGTTTGCCTTGTGTCGGTCCATAATAGCCCAAATCGTGTCATCCCTTTCCACGTAACAGTACCAAACCAATTCCAAAATTCTAGTGTCAACAGTAATGTAAGTGGAAATATTATTTGATGGATCTCATAGTAGCTATGTTAATTGGACTAAATGTATCTACATGTAATGTAAAACAAGATTCTGCATGTTCTGAATGTGAGACAAGGTTGTGTGCATTCTGAATCTATATAGTGAACGTTAGGCTCCTTTGCTAAACATTCGTGCAATGTTCAAGTTCTTTCAACATCTATTTGCATTGCTCTAAAAAACATGTTTATGCATTCTTAAGGTGATCTATGCAAGTTCAATGTTGACAACATGTGCAAAATTGTGCAACTTATGTAGAAAGTAATATGCAAGTGCACATAGAAAGGTGGCCTAGGATAAATTCATAGCAATTGCACACAAAATTTGCAGAAGATAATTGCACACAGGGTGAATACCCAGGAAAAAGATAGTTTGGCAGCAATTGCACATAGATGTTTCACAAAATAAGCATCCGAATATGCTTACACATATAAGTGATATCTTACATAAAATATGAGATCCCTTGCCTCGTCATCTCCTTAACCCATTTGTTAGTAAAAAAATGTAGTCCGCTTGTTTTTTGGGTGGAGTTTTGTGGCCTAATCTCATGATTTTGGATGTTGTCTACCAAGTAGGTGTATATGCATTTGCTTGGTTAAACTAATGACTCGGTGTTGCTCTCTTCCTCCATGCAAAATTCTGCCTTGTCCTCGTTTTGCTTAATGTGATTGCAGCGGTTGTTAATTGACCCTTGTATTTTCTAGTAAAAAAGGTTGAGTCTAAACTTATGTAGGGTCCACAAACACCTAAGAATCAATTTATGCATGGTTTCAGTTCTACAAAAAAATGTTAAATCACCTTTTGCCATCAAAAAAGACTTCAAGTCTATCTATACGACAAAACCAGGACACCTCAATTATGTATCATGTTTCCAATTAACAAGCATCTGGAACGATTCTGAAAGGATCGCTATGCCGCCTAGAGGGGGGTGAATAGGCGAATAAAACAAAATTACGGAATTAATAAACTCAAATGGTGACCAGCACGTCGGATGTTCCGATGGAGGTCGTATGTTCTGATCTGATCCAGAGAGCCTTGCGTCGGATGTTCTGATCGGGTAGGATGCTCCGATGTACGTCGGATGTTCCGATCCTGGCAGTACTAGAAACGACGAAAACCTGCAGTAAAAACTGATTTCTCGCAACACCAGGTTTAGATCTACTCAAGAATAATGAGAACAAGTCATAAACAATAGTAAAACAAATATTTAAGATCAAGACGAAGAACACAGCGATTTTTGTTTACCGATGTTCGGATCTTTGAAGGGGGATCCTACTCACCGTTAGGGAAGGCACAAAGCCCGGATCACCAAGACTCTAATCCCCTCCCAGCGATGCACGACAACACTCACCGGTGTCCAATAGATGAATCATTTTCTTTGCGGAGGTGGATTCACGCCTTCACAAACTCCGGAGGCATACCACATGAAGATCGACGGCTCATCGGCGACACCTAACCGTCTAGGAGCCCTTCAAGCCTCTAAGAATAACAAATGCGATGAAGTAATTAGGAATTGCTAAGTGCTCAATAATTGGATGACTCTAATTCGTGGAGCACTTTGATTGCCTTGATCTCTCTAGATCTAAATCTCACAAGATGAACAAGAGAGAGACAAAGGCTAGGGTTCTTGAGAGATGATGAAGAATATGAATTAGGTTCAAATCAGGGCGTGAGTAACCTTTTGGCAGGTATAAGAGAGGGCTTTAAATAGATAATCCCGAAAAGTAGCCGTTGCTGCAGATGATCCCGCATCGGATGTTCCGACCTACGTCGGATGTTCTGATGGTGTAGCCTCTGTATAGAGTGTATTTTGAGTGGAAAAATCACACGAATTTCGAGATACCTATTTTGAGCACTTAGGAACCTTTATATGCTTCTCCATTGAATCCCTCTTCATAGTACGACATCCCTATAACTCAATAAATAAAGATTTACAAATAATTATTAGTCTTGATGCCTTCTTGCAACAAATCCATGTTTGAGGGGTACACCATCACATTTAAACATGTTCCTCATGAATTTGATTTGTATAACATCTGTGTATAATTCTTCAATAGAAAATATTAGCTCTATAATTGTTAATCATTAATCACCAAAACTACTTAAGGGCCTAGATGCACTTTCAGATTCTTCATATTTGCCACGAATTGTCTCAAGGAAAATTTGCATAGCTCTCCATCTTTTAAGGAAAACCATCTTGATCTTGTAGTCCACTTGTAGTTTCATCATGGCATCCTTTGGTGCTTTGAAATGATCTTTGTTCAACCAGCCCTTCAGCCTATCAGCAACCCAATCTTGACTTACCGTGCCCCCAACCATTTTATTAGTTGGAATTATGCACTGGTATTAAGAATTTTTATCTACATACAATATTATATGGAAAACAATGCAAAATATAGACATCAGATCATAATTTGCAATTATAAATTCAATACATAAACAAAGAAGGATTATACCATGATGGTAACCCCATCTTGCAGCTTAGAAGCATGAATGTGCCAATTACACCTCTTATGCTTACAGTGATAAATGTCGAAAGGTGTCTGACTTATATATTTTAGGCCCCGTTCTTTCCAGCTTAACAGCTTAACGGCTTAACAGCTTAACGACTTATCTACGTTTTGAAAAGACATATGATTTGGGTTTTTTGAATTTGTTTTTCGCTTTTTTCAAGGTGGGTTCTAACGCTTTAAAAAGCAAGTAAAACGAAATGGATCCAAATCTCGAGGCTACCTCGAGAAGCTCTCGAAGTTCGGTCATTTCAGCTGTTCAGCTGTTCAGCCGTTCAGATCAGCTCAAAAGAACTGGCCCTTAATCTCAAGGCCTTTCAAGACTACATAATGCATAATTTCCTTTATAAAGATAAACATGTATGAGAATCGAACACTTTTTGTATGCATGTGTTCTCAGGGTCATGACACAAAGTAAGCTCAGAAGGGTCTACATCACCTACCTTTATGGTGATTTTATTGGGTCAGCATCCATCTAATCACTAACATGGTGCTCACCTAGAGTTTGCTAGCTGCCGACATTATCAATACTCAATGTTTTCAAATGGATATAGGGAGGAGGGTTGATATGACCATGACAACACTACGATAATATGGTCATCGCCAAACATTTCATCAATTGCTTCCTTAGCATGGACGTCTCGGGTGTCCCTCGGCATGGTCGTTGACGAGTATTTTATCAACAACTTCTTCAACCTCAGCATCTACAACACGTTGGCGACCCAAGTCATCCACTACTACATCTACACTTACTATGATGTCTACAACAGCTTGGTTACGTCGACCGCCACATTGGCCAGGACATACAAGCCTATAGCACATACGTTGGCAAGGTATTACGTTGCTGCCACCACAAATTCGACCTTCACCATGGCTGTCTCCAGTACATGAAGACGTACTCAAGAAAGGAATGTCTCCACCTCTTTAACGTCTTCAGGCCTAAACACTCACGTTACTCAAGGCCTAAAAAAAGATCAAGCCTAATTTGTCGTCCACGAGCCTAGTTAATTTGACCACCAGTCCAACTTCAAACAACCATAACTCGGTCATACAAATCCCATTTTGGATGTTCTTGGAATGCATGGACAAGCCCATGATGAGAGCTTTCCAATGGATTTGGTTTGAGGCCCAAATTCCATCAGAATCAGACATCCAAAAGCAGATGGGTGCTGCGCCACATCCACTTGGGGCCACAAGCCTTGTACGACCTAGGGCTAGCCAGCTTGGCCCCCCTAGCCTCTCTCCCACTTATAATTCAGTAGTTGTTGCTAGTTTAGACTTGGGTTTTGCTTTGATTATTCTGTCATCATAGTTTCGTCGATATTCGGTTTGTGGAAGTTCAACTTCGTGAGCTTTAATAATATTCGCAATTGAGTTGTTTCTTCTTTCTTCTTACTCATGTTCTTGATCCACTTGGAGGAGCTAACCTTCGTGGTGAGGTCAACCGTGTTCGTGCGTTGTTGATAACGAACGGAGACGGTGGAGTTGCGATTGCAGGGTTCGGTCGATCTAATCGGAAGCCGGATCGTTTATGTCGAGTTCACCCTTACCCGTCGGAAGATTGGGCACCCTATCTCATCAAGGGTGCTTTTAATGAACCAGATATATCATTTAATTTGGAAGCAATATGCTCAGATGCAACAGGTTCGGATGCAAATTCAACAACAGTGCCATGAATGTCCAACATAACTACCATATTTTTGGGTGTCCTCTCATCCCAATACAAGTCAAGAAAATAAGTGAATTGGATGTATTTAATGAGGATAACATTTTCTGCACAATTCTTATCATAGAACCACATAGTTGATCGTTGGTGACATCCCCACAAAATTTGTTTCGTCAACCCCGATGTGCATTGGCAATAGTTAGCTCATCAACATTATTGACAATCCAATTGGATACTCGAGACTTTGTGTGCATCCTTCTACCCTCGAGTTCTCTTGTGACATAACCCTCCAAATTAAACTATATACTAACCTCATACGGTAGTTCAAATTAAATCAAACGAAAACAGGAAAACGTCAAACTGCGAACTTCATACTATACTACATGGATTGCTCCCAAATGCGCACACTGCAACAGCGTATGTGGAAATTAAAGAATAGTGTCGACTTACTCGCAACTTGGGAGAGGGAAACTGCAACATCATTAAGCGGCACCATCAAATCCATGTTGTCGTCGTAGATGTGCCCGACGCCACAGCCAGCTCGATTCAAGCCCCAAGTCAAACCCCCATGGACGAATCATAGAAACTGCTTGAGTGGGGAATTTTGCTGGCTAGAAATTTGGGGTTAAACATTGGCATAGGTGTATCCGGTCACGTCGGGGCTAACATAAGAGCCCACCATGTGAGGGCATGTTTATGTATTATTGCACATATTTTTGAGTACGTTTATTGTGTAAAAGGCTAGTAATTTTTTTAAATAATAGCATCTATAATACTTTTAGTTTTTAATAGCATTTATGAATAGAACACTTAATAATGACATGTATGAGGGAGTTTTCAGTTTTTGACAATCTTTAGAATTCGTGTATTCTAAATTATATAGTTTACTGTTGACTTTTGCATATTCTATTTGACAATTCGTTTTATTCAAAAAATATATGTAAATATTATTTATTTTGTTGTGATTTGTTTTATCATTAAACATACTTTAAGCATCATTTATATTTTTTTCATGGTTACACTAATTTTTTGAATAAGACGAATGATCAAAAGGTGTGTCCAAAAGTTAACTGTGAATTACAATTTGGAACGGAGGGAGCAATTTTTACCGGTTTACTCTATTGTCATTGATTCAGACTGATATTCATAAACACGAGTGATAAAAATCAAAACGCGAATTTAAAAAAGCGATAAAAACTGAAAATTCCCAGGATCAATGAAAAACCATCTTCCCATGTAAAAATTTCGAACTTTAATTTCCCAAAAATCAAAGCAACCCAGCCGCCGGGGCCTCTCGTCACTGACCGGAGCAGCAGCAAAGGCAGGGCGGCGCGCCGACCGCCAGGACCAAGAACCGCGAGGAGGAGATGGCGGCAGCGATGGCGGCGCTGCCAGGGACGATGGACGCTCGCGGGTGGGACGAGGCGGCCTACCGGCGGGGCATCCTGAGGGAGCGGGACCTCGCCTGCCGCACCCTCTTCCGCGCCGTCTTCTTCGACCAGCGCGACGACCCCGACCCCAACCCCAACCCCGACGTCCTCCTCGCCGCCGCCTCCAGCGACGGCTCCCTCGCGTCCTTCTCCCTCTCCTCCTGCATCTCCTCCTCCTCCGCGCACGATGCTCTCCAGGTTCGTCCTCCTCTCCCCCTCCCAATTCAATCCCATGCGGCACGCACCGTGTGGCAAGAACCGGTGCTTGAGCCCTCGATTCGGTACAGCCGGACGCCCCCGCGCTGGCCGATCCCGTCTGCATTGTCCAAGCGCACGCTGGCCCCGCCTACGATGTCAAGTTCTACCCCGATTGGCAGCAGCCGTTGCTCTTCAGGTGCACTTGTGGCCAGTTTCTTCTATTTGATACGAAATGGGAGATTTCATGGTGCATTCTATGAAAAAGAAATTTGACAACGTGCCGACGTGATTCATTGCATATGGCAGCTGCGGGGATGACGGCCGCATCCGGGGTTGGAGATGGCACGACATGCAGAGCTGCCTTGTGCCACTCTCTCTGCAAGGTGATGGACATAACCTCTCATTCTTTGGTGCCTAAAGGCTATAAATGTACTTGTAGCTCATACGGACATGCAAAACTTACATTTTCAGCGAACAAATATTTAGATTTTTGGCATTTGGTTGTCTGTTAGTAGTCTCATCTTATTTATTTGAATGAAAAAATGCACAGCCTTGCCCATGCATGCTCTTTCGAGCTATGCATTTCATTTATTTCAGCTTTCCCATAACATTTTGCTATTGCTTTTTGTTCCAGGAGATCATCTGGAACCAGTACTTGATTTGGTGAACCCACAACATGAGTAAGATTTCTACACAAATGACATGCACATCTAACAAACTTTTGATACATCTCCTCTTCCTGAGAAATGCACTTATCTTCTTGTCATCCATGTTTTCATAGTTGTTGCTTTAAATTTTGTAGGGGTCCCTGGGGTGCTCGCTCTCCAATACCAGAAAACAATGCCATTGCAATTAACAAACAGGTGAATACTTGAAATTTACATTTTTGCATGTTGTTCCAAGAAGCACAAGAGCCTCTTGTGTGCAATCTGTTCCTCGTCGGTATCACATAGATGCAAAGTGCTTCATTCCTCAGTTGTTTTGGAGATATTGATACACCGGTGGTACTGTAGCGCGCGGTACTGTAGACGTGAACAGTACCGCGGTACTGTGGCGCGAGATTGGATTAGTTAGGGGTTAGTTAGGATTAGATAAAGTTTTGAATTGGATAAGATCTGTTTGTTAGAGATGGGATAAGATTAGTTGGAAGGTAGTTTCTTAGGCCCTAAGTCTTTTATCCCTATAAAAGAATGGTTATGTATCTTTCTTTTGGCATCCAATCAAATGAATCAAAATTAAGAGTAGATCTTATAGGCGGTGGCTCCGATAACAGCCAAGGTGCTAGCTTCGACAACAGCTCGTCTCGTTCGCGTCAAGGGCCGTATCAGATATCTTATATTCTTTTGTCCTGCTTCTTTAAAACAGGAAGGATCTGTTTTCGCAGCAGCTGGTGATGCATGTGCTTATTGTTGGGATGTGGTATGTATCCTCTTTGAGACAAATATTACATATAGGATTTATTAATCAATTGGAAGAAATATGGTTCTGCTTCAGAGTCATTTGTCACAAACTTCAATAATATTAATATTCTGTGATTGACTGAGAACCATCCATTAGCAAGACTTATCATGGCTTCTTCTCTCAGGAGAGTGGTAAATGTAAAATGACCTTCAAAGGGCATATTGACTATTTGCACAGCATAGCAGTTTGTGAAACAAACCACCAGGTTAGTCCGTTATTTTAGTATTCTAGTATTATCTGATGCAGTTCATGCATCATATTTGCCACAACTATTACTGGGTACACTTGTTCTTTTTTTTCAGGTGGTAACAGGATCAGAGGATGGGACAGCCCGTATATGGGGTGAGGATTGAGCAGTGCTTCCAATTAGAGAATTATTCCTTTTGGTTTGTGGTTCAGATGTGATTTGTTCATGCTCTTCTTGCTTCTATTGGCTGTACACTCATATTTGGTAATAGGACACATCATGTTAACAAAATTGACACATCATGTTAACGAAATTATCATAGGATTTCAACTTCCGCAGGCTTTGAAATGCTATGGTCCTGTTTGAAAATTATGTGATCATACTTATTCATTGTTAGGACGGCTGCTGCTGATCGTGTCTATGTTAGGTGCACCAAGGGAGCAGCTTAGCTGCTGTGTTTGTTAGCCAATCCTTATCCCATTTGTTAGTTTCTTTATTTCAGTTTGCTAGCTTCTTATCAGGTTGTTAGTCAGGTAGCTTGGTTGTTAGTAGTTCCTCAATTGTAGCACAGCGCAAGGCGCAAGAATAAAAGAGAGAAAGGAAGAACAGAAAAAGCACGTTTTGTTGCCACAAACCTCAGTCTCAGGCGCGCCGTCGATAACCGGTCGGTGGCACCGTACAGCCAACTATCCCCACTCCGGCGACCCCTCGGTCGTGCTGGAATCCCGTTCGTCTTCCGGTCTTCGGCCCGGAACTCGAGCATTCCTTCAAGATCACCCAGATCATCCGTATCATTCATGCTCTCTGTGTTGCATGCTTTGATACAAAGAGAAAATACCCACAAACTCTAACAACATATGTTCCTATTGGCTCTCCTTGTTTTATTACATCTGGTCATAGCCACTCATAGGATACAACATGTTAAGAAAGTGTCATATGATTTCAACTTTCACACACTTCCAAAGGCTATAAACTATTGGAGAAATATTCTACTATCATGCCTAATTGCTTATTTGTGTTATTTGTGGCCAGTGTAGATTGCAGAAGTGGAAAGTGTACTCAGATGTTAAGTCCAGTACAAAACAAGACATTTAAGTGCTCGTGGGTTAGTTGTGTTGCCATTGATCCGAGTGAAAATTGGTTGGTATGTACCTTAAACTGATGTAAATGATGTTATGTTGATTTTAATTATTTTTTCATATTATATGATAGGTGCTTCCGTTCAGTTTTTTTATTGGTTGTATGTCCTCAGGCTTGTGGCACTTCTAATGGTATATCAGTTTGGAGTCTTCTCTCAAATGAGTGCATCTTTAACCTGGATTGTCGTGCTCCTGTTCAAGATTTATTGTTTGACAAAAACCAAGTAAGCGCTTCTTTCTCCACCTTCATTTACATCATGTTAAGTGGTGTCTAGCAAACAGTTAGGATTGTTCATTTCTACGATTTAGGAATGTCTCATCTTATAATTTGGAAATGTCTGAAAAAAATGTATCACTTGATCAAGACATGCATTAGTACATAACTATCATTGGTTTAGTGCCCCTCCAAAGGTTTTCATGTCTGACTGCAAGCAAGTAGATTTTATGAGTTATATATAAAATTGTCCAGATCCATAAATTGATATTGCATATCCTCTTTAAAAGTGAAATCACCTTTGTAGCTTACATATTCGCACAAAGGATGCAGCAGAAAGAAAGAGATGTCCTGTTGTACTCTGTAGTCTGTGAACTGGCAAATTTTTAAGCTCCATGTTGTTGCCTGATGGCGAGGCAGAAACGAGAACAAAAGTTGAAATTTTGACCAGAATGGAAATTAATTTGTACTCCCTTCTATTCTTAAAAATTTGATGTTTTGGACATCGGCACGATCTTCGGAATGCAGCTTTGACCACTAGTTACCATCACAATTTTTATAAAATTCACAGAATTTATGATAGTATGGAAGTATTTTTTAAGATGAATCTATATGTCTTGCTCAAAAAGATTATCAATACGTATGATTTTCATGTAACCAATCCAAATAGTTCAAAAGATTTTCATAGATAAAGTTTCAAACTTTTTTGGATGTCTAAAACATTACGTTTTTGAGAACTAGAGGGAGCAACTCCTTAGCTAAGCTAATTGTTAGTCTTGTGAGGAACAAATTGAGTTTCCTTCTCAATTGCATAGCTAGATACTACAATATATGTATATAGATAGGTACAGCTTTAATGCCTATGATTGAAAATATGCTTTTTAAGCAAATGAAAATTGAAATATATATGGTTATGAACCTGGTGCAGTGTCCACCAAGGTATTAGTTAATCGCTTGATTTGTGCCTAGTGCCTAACCACAGTCTAGGGGGGATAAACCAGTTATCCCAGGTAGACGGGAAAGGCAGGGTGTCACCTAGCGCCTAGGCAGCCACTTAAGAGAATTGTGACCTGATTGCCTCTTCTAATATTGTTTTAGTACGTAATACATACCGGTTTACATACGTTTTCTGTTTTTTAAAAGTCTACTGATTTAGAGATGAAAGATAACAAATGGAGTAGCATGCATAACTCTTGTGCTTCAGAAAACGTCCTAACTGTTGCCCATTTGCTTTTTTATGCAGATTTTAGCAGTTGGTGCTGAACCTGTGCTAACTCGTTTGACAATCAATGGGAGTGCCCTTTCACAAATAAAGTGTGCTCCTCAGTCCGCATTTTCCGTCTCCATTCATTCATCAGGGGTATGTATCTATCTCTGTCTTTGTTCACGCTTCAAATCACTTGGCTTCTGTTTTCCGTACTTCTGCGGATGGACATTTGGTTCTCAAATTGGTACCTTTGCCATTCAGCTGGCTGCTGTTGCCGGATATGGAGGTCTGGTGGATGTGGTTTCTGAATTTGGGAGTCATCTGTGCACGTTTGGCTGCCGGGGCCTGGACAAGTAATCCTCCAAGAGTAGGTAAGCACCCCTGATATTACGTAGGAAATGAACTTCCAAAACTAATCGAGTATCAATATGCAATCGGACAGCTGTAATTTTGTACTGTAGCTATAGCTCAACCTCGTGCCATCTAATGATTTTGTGAGAGATGATCAATATTTATGTTGATACCTCCCTAGTGAATTCATCTGTTCCTACCAATTGGTGTCTATGGTGCAATCAAACTAGCATATCTTTGGTAACTAGCATGCCGCTTATACAAAATCTCACAGTTTAGTGTCCAAGAGGATAACCTGGAAGAGCTGAAATCTGGGCATACCTAATCCTATCCCATATGTTATGGGTTCTTGCTCATGGAAGCACTTTGCGGACTTTTTTGAATTTTTGATATCACCATTTGAAGTACCGGCTGGAAATTTTATGTTAATTCCAAAGTTGCTACTGGTAACGAGGAAAAAGAAGAGCAGTAGTAGTACAAAGCTTTACATTGATGTACATGTACATACATGATATAAGTAATCCAGATATTTCTCAAGTCTTGAACCAGATCTAGCAACAAACAGCAAGCTGAGTAAAGCAACTAGGAAAATAACAGACTACATACTTGTTTATACATTGTTGAAGTCGGCTGATTTGAAGTTCCACCACTAGTCCACCACCACTGACCCTTATGTACAATATTCAGACATTTGAACCTATGGAGGCTACAGAGTACCCAGTTTCTGGCAATCCAACAGAAAATTCTTCCTATATATACATGAAGATATGGAGATACCATCAACAAGGCTTCCAAAATATAGACTTGAATGAATTGATTCTAAGAATTTTGATCATTTCGTTCTCCTACTTCATGATGCACGCATCTGGACCTTTTATCTATATCACCTATTCATCTGAAGTGCACACTAGTGTTATCTAGTCACATTCAGTGCAGATCGCTGATGAAGATGGTGTAGCTTACAACTTGGGCAGCAGGCACCCAAGGGTCCAGCCAAGAAGCAATCCAGCACCTACAATACCTACACCAACTGCAAATACCACAGCCCTGCGCAAGCAACCTTCCTTGTTCCGCCGCCTCCTGCATTCCTTCCTTGTCCCATCTTTGCGCTCTTGCCCTGGCGATGCCTTTTCCTTCAGTATCATCCAGGGAAGTTCTGGCAACATTGTTGATATCTGGTGCTCCTTGAACCTGAGCTGGAGACATATGTTTTCCAGCTGCAGCATTTTCAGCCACTGCTTGCATGCAAAGAGATGTGATGCCTGGCGAAACAATAGCTTAATCACGTGATCTTTCTCATCATAAGCCTGCTTGGCAGCCATCTCGGCTTCCCTAGCACGTGTTTGTGAATGGCGGAGAGCGTCCAGCAGCTGGGACCTCTCCAAGGGATTCTGATATGTTGGCTTGCTTCCTGCTGTATGATCAGCTGAACTGTAAGAATCCTGTTCACCCCTGCATTCAGATAGGATGTTATCAATGCATGGTTCGGAACAAGGAAGGTTATATTTTCAGGGATGGAATTATGGAGAAAAGAACACGAAATGGAGGCATGCAATATGTCTTTCATTACTGATGATATGATGCCCACATACCCCACAGAAATTCATGAAAAATAGAGAAATGATACTTCAATATACCTTTATTTGAGACCAAATGAAACTCGAATTAACTTTGGAATTTGGATTATCATAGAGCACTAAGGGCTAAAGCTAGTGGTTCCATACATGCGAATTTAAATTAACTGTGCGTGTGTTTGTTATAAGCCAAACTAGTCTCATATGTTACATGTAAATGATCAGTCATTCTAAATTTGTCCCTTCTAGTGAGGAAAATTACATAAATAAAAAAAAAGTAGTTCAATGTTTGTAAAACAAGATAACTAAATACATACCCATGCTCATTGTTTCTTTCATGCTGCCAACCGCCATCTGATGAATTCGTCCTCTTGCTGCTTGGAGTGCTGTCGCTGCACAACATAGTGTCGTATAGCTCAGGATTTGACTCTTCAGCAGCAGAAAGTGGCGAGTTCCCATAGTCATCTTTCTTTTCATGGCTATTTAGTTTTGCACCATGAACACGTGATGCTTGGGTGGGTCTTGGCAGATCGTTGTTCTCAATGTTCTGCATTGCTCTTTCAGCAAGGAGGGAAGCCAACCCATCAACATCAGCTACTTGCCACCATGGCTGAGGTTTCTCGCTTTCTTTTTCTTCCCAAGGTGTATGCATCTCATATAGTCCCTTCTGTTGTTTCTTTGGAAACAAAGGATCGTAAGTTTTGAACTCCATAAACTCTTTATCCTCGTAAAGACAATTATTGGTATGTCCTCTGCACTTGAGCCTCATTTGAGAATAGGCAGAAAGAGTCCTGAACTCTTCAAAGCCTGTTTCAGATGTCTGCTTCATAAAAGCTGTTGAAACGATCCATGGAGGCTCGGAAGGATCCTCACTCTTCTTAGGGTTGATGTCCTCAGGCCCAGACAATGGTGCAAAACCCCCCATTTTATTCGCATCAACTTCCGCACCCACATAATTCAGATTTTCGCTAGCAAGGGCCTTCTGGCACCCCAAATTGGGCTGCAACTGAAGCCACCACTGGGTATCTGTTGGAAGATTGGAGTTCATCGGACTCCAGTTCAAAGGCATAAAATTAGGGACATGGCAATCTTGTGGACTTGTAGGATTTCCAGTGTTTGTGTCATGCTGCTGCACAGACTGCTGCGGGCAGCAGCCTGCCAGTTTTGGAGCTCTCTTCGCATCCTCCTGAACCAAGCAGCGGTTCGCAGCGCGTTGCCAGGCAGCCCTCGCTTCAGCAGCCGCCATCACTCACATGTGTAGCTGTTCATGACAAAAATTTATTTATTAGCGATGTTAGTTATATACAGATCCTCTGTAAAACGAACAATACAGCATGGAGCTCTAAAATGGGACCACAGCTTAAATTGTATGATTAGCAGATGTTCTGTAGTTTAGTACACTTGACCACTGGCTACCCCTACTCTTGCAAGTTGCAACTATCATTAGTGTGTCAAGATAGATGATCCTTGGTTTTCCAAGACCTACTAGTGTACTGGTCAAAAAGAATTTATATTTTCCCAACTTGGAGGACAATCGCACGGGATAGAAATAATCTTGAGGGTATACAACGTCAGACACTGAAATAAGCAAAACAGTGTCAATTCCCAAAAGAAAAATAAGACACTGCTCTAAGCACAATGGTGTCAGTTCCCATTATTAAGCGTCATTTGTCGTCTCCAAATAGGATTTTTAGTAGGCTTAGCAAGAAAAGAAGTCAGGCTCAATTGACCCAATGCATATGAGCTAGATACTTCCTGGCGGTAGGAACACAACCAGCACAACAGAAAAGAGGATCAGATGCTCAGATGGGCGAGCGAGCATACGCCCTCTTCAGTGCTGTCTTAGCAAAACGAATAAAATCCTTGAATACTTCCGGGAATCCATGACGGGCTCCCGATTTGCAGCCAGAAAAAGAATTCTGACTAAAGCAAATCAGCACGAGAATGAACAGAACTATGAAACAAACAACGCACTGGCAACCAGGATTAGTAGGGCCACCAGGAACAGCAAAATCCTTCCTTACCCTGCTTCGTCTAGTCAGTTGCTCAGATCAGCAAGAAATTACAGGCGAAGGGACGCCACCTCACCTCGATCGCCAGCAAAGTTCGTCGCCTGCAAGATCAAGCCAGGTTCTTGGAGAAGGGAATCCCAACAGCTGGACGACGACAACGACGAGGAAGATGACGATGGCCTCGTGTCACCGCCACCATCCCGCCATCATCCGATCCCGGCGCAGCCTCGCCTTCCCTCCGCCCGCGGCGACCGGATCAAGAAGTGATCGAGCCACAGCGCCGCCGCCACCACCGGAGGGGAGCAAGAAGAAGAAGTAGTCTCTCTCCAGAGTTGAGAGAGGAGTAAAAGAAAAGAGAGACGGGATCCTGCAGCCGCGGAGAATGACGTGAAAGCAAAGCAAAGCACAAGTTTAGTGGTAATCCTACTGCCCCAGAAGAATCAATCAGCCACTAGGATATTTAATTTTAACTAGCCATTAATTCCTGGTATTTCTTTGGGCCCGAGCTGCCGTTTCTGCGCGCGCCTCTGTACCTTTCCTTGACAGCGCCATGTTCTCCTTCGTGGACTGGATTCTTGCGCCCCTGCCAGATCTTTATTTCTCTGCGTGTGTGTCGTCTCATCGTCATCTCCTTTGCGTCCTGCCGAACTTTTTCTCTCGCGGCTGATTTATTTTTCTTTACTGTTTTTGGTTTTGTTTTGATGGTCGGAGGTTGTCAAAGAAAAGGGGGCGAAGAATCCGTGCCGTCTGGCTCCCTCTCTTCGACCAGAATCTAGGATCCATATCCATTTCTGAGGCTGGTTTCTGTGGGCTTGGATTTAATTATGATAAAATTGATAGATTTTCTGGAGCGGCGAGAGGGCGAGGGCTTGACGTGTGCGCAGGGAGGCGGGGACAGATGTACCCTCACCGATGCCGCCACTTCACCTCCCACTGACTGTATTCTGGGTTTACGGAACCGTTTTAGGGGAAAAAAAAATCAGGGCATAGAGCCGGTTAACCACGGTTTTACAACGGTTTGGTCTATATATCTGATTTAATTTTTGATAAAATTTATCCAAGTTAGTCATGGCTATTGACGGGTAGCCGCGGTTTTTGGTGGTTAATATTTTTTAACGCAAAATCACATGAAATGATGATAAAAATTTTGAATTTTTAAATTCTGTTTAAGACAAACTGTTTAGAATAAATTGATAGTACTTTTATAAATTTTATACAAATTTTTAATTCAAATTTCCTTTCATGAATTTCGTTCGTTTAAACCGTCGATTTATCGAATTGTCTAGTAGTGAAGTCCGATTAGCCAGTGATTAACCACGGTTTTGTAAACACGGTTTATGTGAGTGCGAACTCGCCACTGCGTCTCTGCCAGACTACCCCTCCAAACTAGAAACAGCGAGAAACATTTCTCATCTAAAAACATATCAGAAAGAGCAGAGGTACGAGCATTTGTATTATCGGTTCGGTCCGAAATAGCTAGAATGAGGAACAGTTGTGTGGTCATATGCCTACATCGGGTTCTCTATTTTATTAGGAGGTATTCATCAAGAATTGGACCTTGGCTATACTACAAAAGTTGCAGGTATTGTTTTTATCTTTTCATAGAGTGCAAGAACACAAAAAAAAAACCCTATTAAACAGGCTAAAATATATGGTGTTTTCCGTCCTGTTGTCCAAACTAGGTTGTAGGTACAACTTACATCTTAGATTCCATCTATTTTCTTTTAGTTCGGCGACGGCGTTAGTTTACCATAGGGTTCTAGAACACGTGAATTAGATATATGGTTTATACGTTGTGGTCATTTAACTGTAACTGTCGAGATGTCGGCGACGTCAAGTTGGACCACCCTAATCTAAAATCCTGGATCCACCATTAGGTACGGGCACAGACTTAGGCCCTGTTTGAAAGCAAAGTTTTTTAAAATCATAGTTTTACAATACTATGGTTTGCTAATTGTTTTACCAAAATACCATGGTTTTACCAAATCTCAATGAAACCATGGTATTTCTTGAAACTACGAACTGTTTAGTTGTAAAGTTTTTTTACCAAAGTATTGGCCATAAGTAAGGAAGAGAAGTGAAAACTTTAATTTGGATTGGAGTTTTATATACTTCAAAAATACCATCGTTTTGTCTAAACCATAGTTTTTAAAACAAAGTTTTTTATATGGCTACCAAACACCTCATGATATAAAATACCATGGTATCCTCAGATTCTATGGTATTGCCTACAAAATATGAAAATACTTTGCTTCTAAACAGGCTCTCAGAAGGAACTTGTTCGTGGCTTCTCCTGCAAGCGTTGCAAATCTTTGTGGTTTGCCCTTTCACATTTGCATTTTTCCTCAGCACCCGACTATCATGCGTTCATGGCAAACAAAGGTCTTCTTTGGTCCGGTTTAGTTTTAGTTTTAGTTTTGAGTGTAGCTAAAAATAAAAATCACCTTTAAAAATAGTAGAAAAAATTAAAAAAATTATTAAAAAATAATATTTTTTAAAAAAATCTTAGAAAGACTCGAAAAAATTATTTAAAAAATTATAAAAGACTCCAAAAAATTATTTAAAAAATTATAATAAATGGTCTGTAAAAAATAACAAAAAATTTAAACTAATAAACGCTAAATTAAAACAATACATTAACGAAGGCCAAAGTCGAAAGCAGCAGCTCATGGACAGCAACAAGCAACACTAACTGAATTAGAAAAAAAAAAAAGAAAAAAAGGGGGGCAAAGGTAAAATGGGCGATCTTCAGCACCGACAACAGTCAACAGACCATGACCCGGGTTTCTTCACACATCCGCCGCCTTTGCCTGATCCTGTCCACTAACCAAGAATTTATGCCCACTCGGCCCATTGTTTATGGGGCAACTAGACAAATGTCATTTCTCAATTTCTATGTTAAAAAATAACACTCGGTGGGATACACTACAGGAAATGGAAACAATCTCGAATGCCGAAACTAGTATCGACGGCCATATGAGACCCATCAATAGTCTACACTCTATCTCGACGGCCACAAGAGAGTCGTCGATAAAGCGTACCACTACTTCTTACTTTCGACGGCCGAAAAACTAGCCGTCGAGTATAAGACGACGTCTGTTAGAGCAGACGAACAACGCTATTACTCTCGACGGCCGAGAGTTATGCCATCGAGATAACCCTAATTTGAATATACAATTTTCTTCCTATATATTAGAGTTTAATAGATATTTATTTTTCAAAAAGTAGAAAAACAATGTAATAAATTTGTTATTTTACATCATTTTATAAGTTTTGATTGTTAATTGAAATTGAATTTTTTGATTTAAAGTATTTTGTATAGTAACTAACGAAACATCCGATACTGTACGATAACCTATAACTTAGCAAGAAAACACCCCATTTATTAGTGTTCGTCGCGTTAGATGCTTTGAAAATTTTATATTTTCGCTGATGATATTATTTGACACACAAACGTCAAAGCATTCTTTATGAACAACAACAAATTTTGTTTTGTATTTTTAGAAATCAAATTACGTTGGGTTGACCGCCGAGTCCAACAAAGGGTAAAACCCTCGAGACAGAGATTTGTCTCGACGGTTTCTCCATGAACCGTCGAGAGTAATGTTTTCTCTTGAGTGTAGTCAAGGAAAACCGTCTAGTGTATGTTCTCTCGACGGCTATGGAATAAATAGCAGTCGAGAGAAAACGACATCTGTCTCGACGACTTGTGGAGTGCATCTCCGCAGGGCCTAACCATTACCATCAGTCTCGACGGTTGCCCTAAAACCGTCGAGAGACGTCGGTCTTTCTCGACGGCATAGCGTTGGTCGTCAAGTGGTGCGCCCTCAGTAGCTCCCAACCGTCATTCTCTTTTATCGACGGTTGACCTAGAACCATCGAGAGTGGTTGATGTTACTCGACGGCATCATGATGGATGTTGAGAGAACCTCTATTTTAACCGTGGTTTCGGCGGGATGTGCCTAAGTCCCATGCACCCGCATCGCTGTCGCCTCCTCGCCCGCACCACCGCCGTGGCCGCCCCTGCCTTGCCCGCGCCGCTGCCGCCTCGCCCGCGCCACTGCCTCGCCCGGGCCGCCGTCTCCCCGCCCACGCCTCCGCCTCCGCCTCCCCTCCGCCGCCTCCGCCTCTCCCCCTCCCGTCCCCTTCCTCATATCCGACGCCGTTCCCATCGTTGACCGTCGATGTACGAGGTAATCGAATCAATTTTTTTTCGTACTTGTGTAGTGTCGACGGCTATGCATCATTAGTCGATACTAATATAGATTTAGTGAATAAATTAGGTAATTAATAAATAAATAAAATAAATTTGTGAATAAAATAATGTTAACATACAAGTACCACGGTACAACACAGTATGTCCTGACGTCTAATCTGACCTAAAACTGTTTCTTGAAAAAGGTAATCGTGTGGGAAGAAGAACAAGGCGAGAGTTAGCACAAGAAGAAATGATGGTGGCACTATTATATGTGTTCGATAATATAGAGAAAATGGTAAACATGTAAAAATAATTCATCCAAACTGAATGGACTGGCAGTAATGATCCCTATCCGGATGAGAGAACGAAACTGATGAAGAAGGGTGCTAAAGAAGGACGTCCAAACTTTTTAGTTTGGTTCTGAAAACATGTAAGTATTACTTAGTATCATGTAAATATTTAATCTAATTTCTTACAATTTGTAACATCTGTTATCTTTTTTAACGCAATGCACCATCCGTTATCTTTTCTAACGCAGCGAGCGGAGTTCGAGGCAATGTTCGTTTATTTGGAAAGCCTATCTCGACTAACTAGGGTATATACTTAAACTCTAAATATTTTTTATACATCTAGCGAGCATTAGGTGACTAGCTAGCCAGCGATGCATATGTTTTGATTATCATCCGTTTGTGGACAATGAATTGCGACGTTCTACATGTATGTCGTGCGTGCCTTTGGATCAGATTGTTCATTTTGCTTATCGATGTGTGATGTGCCTTTTAGTTAGTTATGTGCAATTCTGATCTTGTAATCGCATGTGTGCGACCGTTGGGGATATATATGCATTATGAGCATTTTGGGTTTGCAGGTGCAGGAGCTGTTGCAATTTTCTGGTTTTTTTTTGCAAAATTAAAATAATTTTTTTACTGCACAGACATACTCTCGACGGCTGTGTATAAGTCGTCGAGACTATACAATATCTGTACATGATACTCTCAACGGCCGTGTACAAGCCATCGACGGTATGTGACCCGATCAGGCTAGTTTTGTGGGGCCCGCTCCCCTAGTCTCTCGACTATTTGTACGTGGCCGTCGAGAGTATGTGACCCCATCACTCGACTATTTGTAGATGGCCGTCGAGAGTATGCCCGTCATGCGCAAACGGCGTCTATTACAGTATACTCAACGGTTTTTTATATAGCCGTCAAGAGAAGTATTCTCGACAGTCGAGCCGTCGAGAAAGCGTGCCTCTCAACGGTCGAGAGAAGCTTGTCCCGACGGCTTGTGTGCTTGTGTCGACGGTATTGGCACTCGACACTGCTGGTGTTTCCTATAGTGATAATAACATATAAATCCAGGTACTATGTTATAAAATAACGATAAACTGTACACATCTACTAACAATCATAATATTCGATCACAGAATATGAACACACGTAAGAACGCACGAGGTAACGATCTTTGTTAATCTCAATATACCAACAACCAATTACATAGAGGTGTTTCTCATATTTATAGCGAAGGGTTTCTTAACCACTAAAAAAAAACCGTTAAAGACAAGGACTCCTTTCAACTCGGTTTTACCTATAATATCCTCATATATGGTCAAATCACGTGGGCTAAAAAAGTATAGACACTGGCAATTTTTAAACATGAAAATCGAAAAGTGGTATTTATAGAAAACACTTTTTTTTATTAACAACTCGGTGTAAACATCTTTGAAGAACCTTAGAATACCCTGCATGCAAAAGAAAAGACCCGTTAATATTAATATACAATCTGCCGCAAAGGAAAAATAAAGGAATCGACTGTTTCAACAGATATATTTTTGTTTTAAAATTTGAAATGTTCTCTGCTTAACTTTATCACTTAATAAATCATGGCACACTTAATTAACCACTAACAAGCTAGCAGTAAGCACAAGTATAATCAGACATACATGAAACTACAATACACATATCATTCACATATACTCATGCACAAAATCCATAGAACAAGCATAAATATTCCACGGAATAACCAGCCGCAACAAGAAAATAACCCTGCATAGGCAGGAAAGCACATACCTATCTACCTCAAACTCAAAAAAGAGGATAGATAATGATAACCTTGTTGCCATGATGTAGCCGACACAAACTCGCAACGTATGGGTATGGAATAACCGCCACAGCAGGAAAATAACTCCGCATGGGTAGGAAAGCACGTACTTATCTACCTTGGACTCAAAACCGAGGATAGATAATGATGACCATGTTGTTGCAATGTTGTAGCCGACAAAAGCTCGCAACATAGAGGAAGTAGTCCACGTCAAGCAGTCGCGCCTGACGCTTCAAAAAATCGTATTAGTCATCTTCCGATGTAGGATCTCAACGATGGAGTTTCGAAGATCTACTGTCCCCCTCTCCAGTGCATTCTAGAGCAGAAGAATGGAGTAAGCTATATGCTACCGCACATTGAATGAAAGAGACAAAATCCCTTTATCTCAAAAGTGCAATTTTTGCTCCACCTCATAATGTGCTCAAGGTGCTATCCGATATTCTGGTACGTGGATATGCTCGATTTGGCGAAAAGGAAATTTTGACAAACCGGCTACCAGCCACACAAGGACAGGGCCCGACGATCATTAAACCACTAGTCCTACTCATTATTAACCCCGCAAAGAACACGATGGACCTGACTACGAAGGTCTATTCCTGCTAGCAATCGAAGAAACAAGTAATAACAAGTAAAAGGCAATCTAAAATGCAAATAAGATTAAGCTCACAACAATAGAGTTGAGGTTCTGCAGCTTGAATCGATTGACTAACCAACACAAGTGATTCGAGGGTGTTTCTCCAAAGTGGAAGACAACAAAATGAACAAAACCTACCCAAAGTGGTGAGTAACCAGCCACATATAGTAGGGTGGCTGCTGGAACTTGTGGAGAGGGAAACCCTAGCAAGGGAAGGAGTGGGGAATACATGGGCCTTGCCCAAAATGTTGTCCAAGGCCCAACTTGTTCTTCCCCCACATGTTTTGACGATTCCAGAAGCTATAGAAGGAATTTGGAGGTGAGGCCGGATCCGTTGAAAAGCTTGTCTTCTAAGCATATCCAAACTGTGGTTAAACGTTTTAAACGGACTCAAGATGACGGAGTTATACTTGTTTTATTATAGATTTCTCATGAAAGGCCAAGAATGGCTGCTCTCGGGTTTGTCTTGTGTTGCAGCATGTCTTGAATGCACAACATGGTTATAGTTGAATGCACGGCATGGTTATAGAAAAACTTCACAAGAGAGGCACTCCTCCCACTCTTTTAAATTTTAAATTCTTCTTCAAAACAGCCCGCAACATAGCTAATAATGTGAGGTTGACAACTTCAGTTTGGCCATCGGTTTGGGACTTTGGCGGTGGCAAATGGTAGAAAACAGTAACTTTGTCCGTAACTTGTTCCATAGCATTCTTCAAAAATGGCTTAAGAATTTGACATCACGATCCAACGGATGGATCCAGCAGCCATGCGCAGATCCGGCGTGGTAGTGTTTCGCCAATTCCAACAATGAGGCGCAGTAGTGTTTTATCGGTGTTGACGGTGAGGTGCGAGGTGCTTCTGTGGTGATGCAGATGGTGGCCAGGCAGCTCCGGTATCATGGTATGCCTTGATGGCATGGCACACAGTGGTGGCGGCGGATTCAGCATGTGGCCAGATCCCGTCGTGGGCTGGCCTCGGCAAGCTCCCCCACCGTCCTATGGTCAAGTGTCAACATCGGCTCCACCCTCAACCCTCCGAGATCTCACGAGCGCGGCAATCTCCTTGCGGTGTCTCCACATGTTTGGTCCACCCACCTTTTTGGAAGCAGCGTGCTGTCAAGGCAGCTGTGAAGACGATGGTTCAATGGCCTCTTGGAGTTGGAGGTGGTCGGGGTAGCAGAGCGACCGAGGTCGACAACAGGTTTTCTCTCTGCTCACGGTCGAGCCCGCCCCCCTCTATGTTCGCTCGGGCGGCTCGACGGCGCTAGCGATGCCTTTGGCCCCTCTAGTTTCTGTCGTCGTTGTCGTCCCTTCATCCTCTTGCTTGATTCCCTCCTCCTTTAGGAGTCGTGTGGCGTCAAGGCAAGGCATCCATGCGGCTAGCGATATTGGCGAACTTCATAAGGCTGTCTTTTAGCGTTAGCCCGCGAGTATGGTCTTCATGTCTACGCTCTAGGTTCTTCTATAGCACGGCTCTAGGACGAGGGTCTATCAGACGAAAGCTTTGCCTAGCTTGCGCTTGGGCCAACGGTGGTGGTGCTTTCCGGCGCCGTTTCCCAATTGGTGGCACTGTCGCAGGTGGTACATCGTTCTCATCATCATCACCAGGGATTAAGAAACCAAGGAGGGGCTCCGAGCCGTGAGCTGCGTGAAGTCGGTTAGCCACGTTTTTAAGACGGTTTTGCCGCGACTTCAAAACTACGACTTGGTGGTTTTGTTTGCGGTTAGCCACGGTTTTTGGCGATTAACCGGCGCGGTTTATAAAAAAGGGTCAAAATAACTGAAAATCGGTGAAATTTGATAAAATCCTTTAAAATATATATTAGAAATTTGATTTTTTTTATTTTGTTTAAGCTAAAATGCTTAGAATGATTAATAGTATTTTTAGAAATTTTATCTATATTTTACATTCAAAATTTATTTAAACGAATTTTGGCCAAACTCCTAAACCCTAAACAGTTTTGTAATCCCTAATCATCGCTTCCTTGTTGAAGGCGTCACGATGGTCCTCCTGCATTGTATATTCTCCTTCTAAAGTTGCTATGTTTGGTAGTCAAGTCATGTTGCTTTAACAGTAGTGTTGGTTTGTCCGCCGGTGTTGTCACCTTTGGCAAAGTGTTCGGCTTTAGGCCGAGATGGCATGCAAGTTAATCAGCTTAGGCCGAGGTGGCATGCATGGTGGCAGCATTCCCACTATGGTGGGCTTTGGTGTTTTGCGACGAGCCGTTGTACTTTACTTTTCTTCTTTAGGCCTTGTTTGTTTCGGCTTAAGATTAAATTAAATTAAATGAAAATTTGACTTTTTTGTATAAGCCAAAGGATGAAATATTTTAAAGTCATTTTTGCGGGGTTTTAAATAGTTTTTCTTAGAGTTCATAAAATATTTTTTCATATTTTTTTGAATTCTGTAAGATATCTTTCAAAGGATCACAATTTTTTTCAGATTAAAGTTTTCAACAACACTATTTTTCTAGGTTGCTCAACAAAATATAAATATTTTATTGCTGCGTCAATTTTCAACCCAAAACAAATTCGGTCAACTCAAGACGTGCCTCACTATATGTGAATGCCGTCAAGCAAACAGCCCGGATTACGCTATCTACCATCTAGCAGTAAAATAGTGTTGTACCTTCAATCAGAAGCCAAGATCAAACGAAGGGCAGTCATCTATTAATGTCTGAATTTTGGGGTCTCGACATTTCACGTTGCTTGGAGCAAGTACGGGGTCGTAGCCACATTCCTTGTTCACCGCTTTGTCATCTGCACCGAGCTGCAAATGCACAGGTAGTCAAATGACTTAACATAGTACGATGTAACATTAGAAAGTAATATATTTGCAGTGCGATGTGATGAGGAAGGAGCTGCAGCACTGGCAGCCAATATAAGCCAGGGAGGTGCTCAAGGAAGATTATGCCGCTTGGAATGCAAACCTTGTCTGCAGTTCCACTTTTGTCTTCTCGCATTCCTGCAATGGTAGGGACATTCAAAACTGGCAAATAACCTCTTAAATATTACTCTCTCTATCCATTTTTATAAGGTGTATTTTAGTTTGAAAAGGTCAAAATCTTGTAAACTTTAACCAATAATTAGTCAAATTATATTCATCACTAGTGTACGAAAGTTGCATCGATATGTTTATATTTCAAATTACTTTTGATACAGTTTTATTTTGTGAAAATTAATAATTTATCATAGAGAAAATTAATGGTCAAAGTTTATCTTCGAAGACTTTCTCAAATCAAAATACACCTTATAAAAATAGGTGGAAGGAGTAATCAATATAAGCAACATTTTTCTTTTGTTCTCAAATAACATGCAAGTTTCGAGAACTGTATAAGTTGGTTCCATAAGTTAGAGACATTGATTAAGCAACTTCCTGTACCATTAGAACTTCCAGTATGATTGATTGATGAATATATTTTCTCCTCTTTCACATTGGACATGTCAAATGCCGGGTTATTTACCATGCACAATTCTAGATCCTCAAAAGCTTCTGGTCTCCTGAAAAGCATTGTTAAAATAAATTATATAATATCTATCTGTTACCCTATTTGTCATGTTCTAGGATATCACAACTTACATGACGGTTTGGTGATTATAAGTTGTATGAGAATTGCTTGATTCTTTGTTCTGACGATGGGTGCTTACTGAGTTCTTTGCCTGCACAGCCTCTAACTTCAAGCGAGATTGCACTGACTTAGGAAGCTGGGTAGCCAAATGACACAAGCCAGAGTTCCTACTACCACTAATAGTTTGGCTTGAATTATCGATCACTGGCATGTGAGACGATCTCTTGCTATGACTCACACCAATTGCTATTTTTGACTCGGAAGATTCTGATGAACATGCTTGTGCAGCTGGAATGCTTTGGTGAATTTTGATTTCTGATGGGGGCTTCATGATAGATAGTATTTGGGATGCTAAAGATCAAGATGGCATTGTTAGTAATTGTAAAGCACGTGATTCTAAATTAATAATTAGGTACACAAATCACCCAAGTCGCTATTCACAATAATCACCAACAGTCACCTTGTGAGTTGTGATTTGTTAACAAGTTTCTTCAAAATGAGTGTTCTACATCATACGTAATTATAGGAACATAACTGCAAGGATTTTCAAGTATCTATGTTGTATGAATTGCCAGAATTTTGATGGTAAGCAATAACAAGTAAAGGGGAATGAGCATCATGGAGGCATTCATGGAAACAAGGAAGCACCATTTTTTTTATCTCTGCAACAGTTGCTTTACAGTGCATGCATGAATAATATCTGTATATAAAAACGTTCTGATACCAAAACTGCTGAACAGCACCCATAGGCCGTAGCAGTCTAATCTGAAGTTTGTACAATGGAGTTACTCAAGGAAACGAGGAATCCACCTTAGCACCTTAGCTCTTAGCTCAATATTAGTTTAAGAACCAAAATGGTGTTTTCAACTAACCTTCGCATTGCATTGTACCAGTTGTAAGTCGTAATTTGTAAAAGCTTTAAGTAGAGCAGTATGTCTTTTATTTTGTTTTCTAAAATAAAGGTGCACAAACCAGTTATCTATTTCACACATTAAAGTGGTAAGCATTACAACCTTTACATAACCACAGGCAACAACTAATTGGATCATCATGTTTTGGGTGCTTATCCATGATTCTTGTTAGATTTAGAGTGTGAGTGTGTGCGCAATAGTTAGATATCTATTGAACAGCCCAAAGGGCAATATATAGAGTACAAAAGTGAACCCAAGAGATGGGAAAAGACCTAACTACCCCTACAATACACATATGGCTACAATACTCTTAACAATTCTAAGGTACTCCTAGGCATAATAGTAACTTTGATGCACTCATGAGTATCCAACGTGAACACTCTGCCTGTCTGGCTGTCTAACTTCCAAAATAGGTGCATAACACCTACTAATCTATTGTTCCTGATTTGCTTACACGAGAGAAACAATGCAACAAATATTCAAGCTAACAGCTATGTAAATGTGGTCAGTAAAGGTGTACAAACCAGTCCGCAAAAAATCATCCATATTACCAAAAGTTGATTTGCCAACCTCTCTCGTGATAAAACTACTGGAGCATCCTGATTTACCATCTTGAAAATCTGCAAAGTATGGATAAACATGGTTATTATTGCAAGTGTGGTTATTGTTTCCATCTTGAAAATCAGAAGGAAGTGGAACTGTGGATGTGATTGTTTAGCATCAAGTCCAAGTACCACGAAATTCTATTGGATCATCCGTTCTATTAGAACTTGATTTTCCAATTTCTGGACAGTTATTGCTGGTAGTGCAGGCCGATTTAACCCTTTGGGTATCTGCAAAATCTGGAAACAACCAACATTTGCACTATATATAAAATATATATAAGCAACTGGAAAATAGAAACGGTGTGTAAATTAAGCTCTAGTACCATCAAATTTATTTGAATCGTCCATGGCACTAAATATTGATTTGTCAAGGTCTGTTCTAAAACTAGTAGTGCAGTTTGGTTGATCCCTCTGAATATCTGCAAATGCTGGAAACAAATGGCAGTCTTACTTAAGATATATAGGCAGCAGAAAATAAAACTGATCATAATATTAACAATTACCACGAAAGTTTAGTGGATTACCGATATTAGTACATGTTGATTTGCCAACCTGTGGCCTGTTGAAGCCAGTAATGCTTCTTCGTATACTCTTATGAAGATCTGCGAATTGTGGAGACAAATCAATTTTTGCACAAAAAAATGCAGTGAGAAGCAAAATACAACTAATGGGTGTGCAACTTTGTGATCACATACCACTGAACTTTAACAGACTAACAAACTTTCGAGATTTACTTCTGTCACCTATCTTGCCACTTGTATTGTCTTTACTCTTTGGCCCTGTGTGACTTAAAGCATCCTCCAAAGAGTGCTTAGGTTCTACATCAACAAATCAATGCATGATAGAAATAACAGGTATGTTTCTAGAAATTACTAATTTGCACAATGCAGAGTCACATAAACGACAGATTAGTTACAAAATGACCATCCTTGGGCATGAAAAAACTAACCGTTCTTTTGATTTATGGGCTCACAAACTTCAATAAGATAATTAGGCAGCTGGCATTTTGTCCCACTTTCAAAAGATTCACCTGACTTGAGATATCTGCTGCCAAGCACTCCACCCTCTTCATCCAGCAAAATAATCTGAAAACCCATTCCATACAACTGTAACACCTTCCAACAACTATCACAGCATTCTTTAGATAAAATCTAGCGGTATCCTCTGATAAAGCAATCATCAGACGTCGACCTCATTAGCACAGCAATTAAGAATTGAGGGCTAGCTGTTAACCTGCTTTGCGTGTGATCCAACTTGTATGATCTTTATAACTCCATCATGGTACTTCTTAGCCTTTTGAGTTAGTTGGGTGGTGTATAAGGCACTCCATTCTACAAACAACACAAATTTCATATAAGCCTAAAACATAACAATAATACATCATAATCATATGTACAAAGGACAGATATCCAATATACAGAAAGAGGCAACACACAAACCTTTGAAACCTGAGTCTGATAAACCCATGAGGCTCTCTGTGCTGCCAGCAGCTACCACTTCAATCTTGGCAGTTTCTGGCATGTTAGAACTATAAGTAAATTCTGATTTACTCTCCTCAGTATCTACAAATTGGAGAGAAACAAATTGCACTGTGACACAAGGAATGGGGAACCAGAGAAACTATAACTAACTGAAGAGTAACTAAAAGTCCAGGTACCGTAAGATTTTTGTGGACTAGTAAATTTCATAGATTTACTCGTTGCACCCAATCCCATTTTGTTACTTGTACTCTCTCTGCTATTTTGTCTTTGTTGCACCCTAGGTTCTACATCTGCATATTGATCAATGCACAAAACAGCCTTTCAATAATAGTGAAGAAAAAAGATTATCTAAGCAGTATTCCATAACTCGCAAAAATGAGCCAGGAGGTGTTGTTAGACACAGTCCCACACAATAGATGTAGATAAGAGGTCATGACTATACTAGGCCACTAGGGTATGTACAGAACCCACCATTACTTTCATTTTTGGTCTCGCCAATCTCGATCAGATAGTTAGTGAGCTGGCATTTCTTCCCACTTTCCATAGACTCCCCTGACTTGAGGTACCTGCTGCCCAGCACTTCACCCTCTTCATCGAGCAAAACAATCTGAATCATTTTGATTCAAACAAAACATCACAACATTTTCATCCAACCTACTGCTACAGCACCCTGAGATTAGCTGATCGTATGCCGATCAATTAACCTATCATTATTTATTAGAAACCTCGCCATCTTCAACCTTCGGAATATGCATCGAAACAATTACCAAAAGTGCATTGCTGCTTACCTGCTTCGCACGCGTACCAACTTGCACGAGCCTCACGAAGCCATCGTGATACTTCTTTGCCTTCTGAGTCAGCTGGGTAGTATACAGCGCACTCCACTCTGCAACCAGAAGCGCATTCAAATTAACCCATCAGAACACGCAAATTTGTTCAACGTTCGAACATCCACAGGAAACGGGTGGAACAGGCGGTGCGCAAACCTTGTAACCTCGAATCCGCCACCTCGGCGTTGCCGGAACACGCGGCTTCAGCCTTGCCGCCACTGCCGAAACGGCTCATCTGAGGGTTCGCGAACGTTCGGGGAGGGCGCGGGTTCACAACGATCGAGCGTGCCCTGGCGCTGCCGCAGTGGGCTGTTTTGGAAGTGAAGCCGCCGCCGCCGCCGCCGGCTACTGACGAGGTGGAGTGATTGGCAGAACAGATATCGGGCTCGCCGACGTCGACGAGGTAGGAGTGGAACGCGAGCGATGCGCCGGCGGAGACGGCCTCCCCGGCACGGAGGAACCTGGAGTCGACAGTGCCGCCGGCGTCGTCGAGGAGGACGAGGCGGCCGGAGTCAGGGTGGAGGAGGAGGGCGCCATCCTGGTAGGCCTTCCGCTTCTGCTTCACGTGCTTCGTGTACGTCGCCGACCACCGCCGCGGCTCCGCCTCCATCGGAGAAGAGCTCGTGATGGAGTGGGGAATCTGAGAATTCGAAATGGAGAGAGGAGACGCGAGACGGAGAACGAGCGAGGGAAGCTGAAATTGAGCTCGGGCCTCAAGTGGTTGGCCCACCCAGCACAATATTTAATATGGGCTTGGGCTGGGCTAAAAATGTGTTTAGTACCATCGTCTCACACACAACAGCTGTTCTAAAACGCTCGTCCAAGAGATCTTTTGCCATTCCCAAAAATAAGCTATTAATTATTAGTGCCTAAATCCACGTGTCATTATTGACACAGGTCGAAAAAAATAATCAAGGCATTTTTGGCTACGTATCATCGTTGAAGACTTTAATTGAAAAAGGTGTCATCTCTTTTTGGTTAATTGGCAAAAATGCCACTACTTTCTTTCTTTTGGTAGAGAACATCATTCATCTAGAGCCACCTTAGTTAGCCCTATTAGAACTTAAAATATGACACAAATGCCCAATCCAAACCACTTGCATGCCATTGAAACAAATCATGCCATTTAATCACAATTCATACGAGGGAAAATATTCGGTGCAAAAGATTTCTCAGTGCACAAATGCAAAACTTATCATGGTCTATTAGATCCAACCTATACAATCCAGATGCATTGAGATGAAACTCTCTCCCACTTATGCACTTGTGTGTAAAGCCATGATGATTGTTTTTCATGTTCCCATGTTTTAGCTAGACCATTCAGATGAGATTCAAAAGTCAAGATATGTTTTTTGTATTTGTGCACTGAGAAATCTTTTGAACCAAATATTTTCCCTTCATACGATCTCCTGTCAAGAATGCAGTGAACCTCACCATGGATTGCCAATTTTGCCAGCACTTTTGATAGTGATAACCTTTTTTAGATATTCCCCGGAAGCAAACTGTTGGCTTGATAATTCATGTACTTACTAGATAAGAATAGGAATTAAATTAATGAGGAGCAAAATAAACATGCTATTGATGTGAAGTAAATCATGATTAGTATTAAATAGAAAAGGAATGAAGTACATATATGAAAAAAGCGAGGAGATGCAGTAGCACAAAGGCACTATTGTCATTTCCATGAGAAAACAGGACTAACGGACGGAAAGATTAACATTTGGTGGATTTTCCAAAGGAGGTGATAAAAGGGGTGGCATTTTTTAATTAAAGGCTTCACCAATGGCATGAGCCAAAAAACCCAATAATCAATTGTTGTTTTTGGAGCGGCAAATCATCAATTATTCCCAGCAGGAACCGTGCAAACCTATGTGATTCTTTTTCTAACGCTAAAATTATGTGATTCGCGAAGACATCCATATAATTACGGTGATAGATTAAAATATTTCGTACAGTAATTTACAGCTGAAAAAGGGAATCACAGGATGTGCATTTACAGTTCTACACTCACTTCAGTTGCAAAGCCTTCTTGGAAGACATTGTGGGCATGTTCAAGAAAACCTCGAGTCTGTAGGATATAGATATGGCAAGCAGATGATGCCGCCGAAGTTGAGACTCGTTGCAACTCCCCCACAATGGCACAATCCCTAGCGGTGCTGAGTGTCGGCCCGTGTTGGTAAGCCGTAGGTGAGTCACAGATTTACAACCTCTTGGGCAGAGCGCTCCATGCAATAGATGTGCTGTAGCAGTGCAGTATGCACACCACATGGGCAGGATCGGCATACCGATGCACTTCGCTTTGTTCTGACTTCTGAACATGGCGTATGCTCAAGACAAGAACCATGAACAGGTGAACTGGAGTTTCATCAGTTAATACTGCACCCGCTCAGAGATAATCGTTGGAATCATGGTCAGCGTCCTCTTCATCCTCGCTGGTGTGCGTTTGCAGGTAAGCCTCCTCCCCTTCGTCCTGCAATGTCAGAAGATAACTATCAGCATCTAGTAGTGCGCTAGGCATTGAAGGTCCCCAGGCAACCTATTTATTGGATATGGAGCTAATATAATACTCTTTTTGTTTGACGCTTTTGACTTTTTGGCACGTCCTTGACCATTCGTCTAATTCAAAAATTTAGTGTAAAGATGTAAAAAAATAAGTCATATTTAAAGTATCTCTATTGATAAAACAAATCATAGCAAAATAAATGATATTTACAAAAAAAAAAATTGAATAAAACGAATAGTCAAAACCATGTCCAAAAGTCAAAGGCATCAAACAAAAAAAAACGGAGGTAGTAATATATAAGTCGAGGGTAATGGCAACGTGACAGCCACCTATAAAATAGAATAGAATTGTAAGTAATTTATCTTGACTGGCTGGAGCTTTTATTTTCAATTGAGAACTTTTTTCCAGGTTTCATGTATGCCATACCTCTACATCATCATCATCTGAAGACAGGTCATCCTCAAATGTTTGAAGTAACTCCACGTCCTGTTTCTCACCCGCAATCTTCATCTGAATCTGATGATGGTAACATAAAGTGCGTCAACAAGAGCTAACAAGGTAATAATATATGAAAGTTTAAAATCCTTGAGAACACAGATATTGATGCATTACAAGTTGTTTCTTCAACTTCCAGATCTTTTCACGAAGAGTTGAGATATGATAATTTAAAGCCTGAAAATTTTACCCATCCAATAGAGAGATCAGTTCAACTTATGTAAAAATGGAGAACATCAGAATTTGCGCTTTAAGTTACCTCCCGCCTTTGGAGCTCTATAGATCGTGCCAGTGCTTGTCTCCTTGTCAACAAGTTTTGAGGCTTCAAAATTTGGGGGCGTCTGTAGTTCTTCCCACGGTAGAATATTATCGCATATCCTTTAGTTGTCTTGTCGACTGAAATGAGGACTCCTCCACTCTCAGCTTCTAGAGAAATTGCAATATGTTTTACTTGTGCAAAGCTCTTCCCCTTTACAATAATTTTGACCAGTTCTCGATGCTTCCAATGCAAGTGCATATTTTGCACAGTTCCATCAAAAACTTCTCGTCTGCCTGAGAAATTTAAGCAAAAGAGTCAAGTCGTAAGATGTTCATCCCATGCATTCTATACTGCATGGTTTAATAAAACAATGTCAGTGGTACCAAGCATTAAAAAGGCCCTCATTTTCAGGCCAATTCTGCGAAATAAGAAGCGCTCCTCGTCTGTAATGGTTTCCAGATCAATTGGAAGCTCCGCTGGAGACAGAAATTCTTGAACTTTAGTCAAAGCCTTCTCTGCTTTTGCAACTTTTGCTTTTGCCTGGAAATAAAGATACAGAAGTAGATACAACTCACATAGACTTCATTAAACATCTGTCTAAAAATTGAAAGGAAAAAACGTAATCCTACCAAAGAAATGAATGATGAAAACTGAAAATTTAAACTTGTGGAGATGTAGTTTGAAGAACGTACCAAAACCAGTTTTCTCTTCATGTTCTTCAAAAGAGAGGTATGCTTTGCCAGAACCATGCGATTCATCTCCTTATCCCTAAGCTCATCATTAAGTGGTTCTCCCCATCGCAATTTTGCTTCAGTAGTTTCAGCAAGAGTTCCAGCAACTAGAGGATTCTTTAAAGCTTTTGGGACAACAGTAATTGAGGCTGATGCTTTAAGCCGAGCCAGCTCTTCCGCATCCTGCTGAATAATTGCTTGCTCTTGCTTCTCCACCAAAACCTGCCTTACTTTAGGCGTTATGAAATCATTGCCCCTGTAGAAAACAATGTATTCCTTGTTTCTTGATAGAAGTACACCTCCTGTCAATTTCTGCAAGTGTTTTGTTACAGACTCAAAACATGGACAGGCTGCAATCATCATACTTCAAAGTTAAATCATATATGTATGGCAATAAACCAAACAAGCAATTCAACATTCCTGTCAACAAAGGAGTAATGGCTACTTACAAACTACAGATCAATCTCATGTGATTTTAAGCAAGGTTCCACCGTTCATCTCATACATGCTTAATTGAGTACATACATCAGAATTAGCACAGGTAATGGTGCAGCACTCAGATAAGTGAATAACTATCAAAAACTTTCTGCTTATTTACCTTGATTTCTTCCGCCATTCTGTCATTGCATGTGTTTGGAACCCCCCTCTTAATGGCAATCTTTGCAATAGCACTTCTTTCCCATAATTTTACAATAGCGGTAGCTAAGCCTTGATGTTCCCTGTTTCTCCCTATCCACAAACAAGTAAAAGTGTGAAAACATATTGAAAAGTAAGTACTATTTAGTAGAAGAAAGCAATTTCACTGACAGACTCAAATACCTAGAGCAAAGTGAGGAGCAGTTTGCCTTGCAAGTCTGCGCAGAGTCGTCATTTCCTTATTTTTCAGATTACTTTTAATCTTGTAAGGAAGCAGTCTAACCGGTGGCTTGTAGCCAGGAACCATACCAGGAAGCAAGTCAGCATCCACAGGAATAGGGCCACGACCAGACCAATCCTTATACCGGGGTCCCAGCTGATCCAAGAAGCTATCAATATCAAATGTTTCGGTAGCTTCTAGAGAGAAATTGACAATAGATGGCGAGTGCTTTGCCCTGTCTACGGTTGGCTTTTGTAACATACACTCTACATGGCTGGGTACAATGCTATTGGCAGCACAAACTTTTGTATTAGAATTAACCTCCATTATTTTGGTATATGACTGCACACATTTAAGACTGTAGTTCATCCCCCTATACAAAACAATTGATCTTCCTGATCTCCATATCACAATTCCTCCAGTCCTGTCCTGATTGACAAAATCAAGACCACAAACGCCTATCAAATTTCATCAGGTTGGTAAAAAAATTGAATTGAAAAAAAAAACAAGAGCCACAGCGATGGCACCTCTAGTATCTCATGTGTTCTCTTCATGTTCAGGCTCGGAGGGCCTTCAAACCTCATCTTGACCACCTCATCTACCCTCCATTTCCTATGGATGCTCTCCACAATTGCCTGGGTGACCCCTCCTGGACCAATCTTCATCCTCTCCTTCATCCTCAATGCGACATCTCTAAGCCTCTGCAGCTCAGGCTCTGGGATAGTCCTCTCTGCGAGCTCCGTGTTGCTGCGCTTCCCTGGCCTGTCACCATAGAATACCTCCTCCTCCTCCTCCTTCTCCCATGGAAGAAGCACAGGTCCCAGTTTCTGGACAAAATCCTCCGCCTCAGGCCACTCAATGGCATCATTTGGACTGCTCTCCTCCATCGAATTCCTTAATGTGTTAACAATTGTGCTTACGCTGCTTCGCCTTACACTTCTATCAAATTCATCGGCTTTAGAACCTTGGCCCATTACTGAATCCATGCCAAAAGAAGAATCCGCTATTTGTGTGGCATAATCATTGAATAATTCCCCCTCTGAGCACCCAGTTAGGGGCTCGTCTTCGAGTATCTCACCATTGTTCCCCTCTCTATCTTCATCCACCGACTCAAACTCATGATCAAAAACACCATTCCTGCCCACCTCTTCCTCGCCTCCACCCACCGGACCAGAAGCCCAACCGGGCTCAGTGGATTCTTGTTCCCCGTGCACCCACGGCGCGGAGACTGACCGGTTCCCAAGCAGATAGCTCGGCTGGGAAAGTGGTCCTTCGTCCTGGCCCTGGACCGCCTCGCCTTGGAGAGCACCATTCTCGCTCACTGCTCCGTCGTCCCGGCCACCGACGCGGCCATCGCCATCGCCATCGCCATCCGTGTCGCCGTAGCTGAAGTACTCGACGATGGACCTCAATGTGGCGCTTCCGGCTCCACCGAGCTCCTCATCGCGGGTACCCTCGCTTTCTAGGTGAACTAGGTGAGGCGGCGGTGGCTGCTGCTGCCATGGGATGGTGGCGCGCCGGGAGGGCGCCCTCGCGGACCAGCGGCGCAGGGCCTGCTCCTCGAAGCTCGGCTTCAGAGGCTGCTTCTTCTTTCTCCTTGTACCTGCGCCGCCTTGCGCCGGCGAGGAGGTCGACGGGGAAGACGCGGCGGGAGGTGGGGGAGGGGAGAGTCTGCTGCTGCTGCTGCTGCTGCTGCTATGAGTGGCGCGCCGCGGCCACGTTGGCCGCAGAGCGGAGGGGAAAGGGGGGTTGGGGGAGAGGAGAGGGGGTGGGGAGAGCAGCGCCATTGGAGCCTTGGAGGAGATGAGCCCCACTCCGGGAGGGTCGAGATGGCGAGGCCGCAGAGGCAGAGGGCGCAGCCGCGTAGGTGCCTAGGGGGTGTGGTTGTGGGGATTTGGATCCCCTGACATTGCTATAGCAGTGTCAGGGGGGCTACAGTGTTTGGGCCATTGCCCTCTCCTCCACCGTTCGATCAAGATCGGATGGCTGAGATCAGTCGCTACAGTACTTTTGCTACAGTGTTTTGCTATAGTGAAAAATCACTACAGTGTGTTTTCCGCTGCTGCTACAGTAATTCTCTGACTTTGCCTCTCACAGATTTTGCTTTTCAGAGGATTTGCATTCAAATGATGTATTATTTTGTACTCCCTCCGGTTACAAAAAAATCACAGTTGACTTTTGGACACACCTTTGACCATTCGTCTTATTCAAAAAAGTTATACACGGTGTGTCCAAAAGTCAACGACGGCTTCTTTTTTGTGACTGGAGAGAGTAGTTATTTTATGGGATTTTAAATAGTTATTCTTAAAAATTTTAAAATGATTTTTTCATAATTTTTTGAACTCTCTAAAACGCCTCTTGAGTGATAACAAGTTTCTCGAATAAAAATTTTCAACAATTTTCAGCCGAAATAAATAATGCCTTTGCTCCATCCAACCATCCAAACTCATCCAGTGCTTCTCATTTTCCTCATCCCTCTCTCCTCTCCTCTCCCCTCACAATGCAGGGTCAGGATGTGCTTCCATGAGGATTGGTTTTGCCTTCTCAAAACTCCTATGTTAAATGGTAAGATTATTCTATCACTATTGGTGCATTATTTAATCGTTATCATTTTTTCATGCATTTCTCTCTCTTATATTTTAATCCCTGTCTTACTGTTATAGTGTTGGGTATATCAAATTGGTGAATGCAATGAATGATTGCTGCATCCAACAAAGCACACACATGGCCTGGCACAATTGCAAAAACAACGCATGTAATAAAATTTCTTGGTGCTCCACTTTTCTACTAGTGTCTCCCAATTGACATATTTTCTTGATTCCCTATTGTTGATGTGTCCTACCATCGTTAGTCGTCGTTCCTCCTATCGATCGAATCTATTGCACCCAGGTGCCAGCAATACACTGCTCTAATCATCGGTGTTGCACTGCCCTGGGTACTGTAGATGCACCAAGCAGTGTTCAACGTTCTTAGAAAAAAAAACTCAGATTTGATCTATCGAACCCCTAAAAAGAGGTAACAAAATTAAAAAAAATAATGACTCCATAATAACACAGATCCACATGCTACAGTATCATGAGTACTATTCACACACTATAGTACACATGGTATTGTTCATGTGACGTATTTGGTGTGTCCATAACACCTGTAGTTTCTCCCTCACTGCATTCTCTACTACCACTGTCACCAAGACCAGCACAACACCATCTGTATTCGTACCACAAACCAAACCATGTAATTTTGCACCGTCCCATTTTAATTTGACACTATTTTGTTTGACTTTAATCAGAGATTTGATGAATATGAAGTTCCTGTGCGTAGGCATCACCAAGTTGGATAGAATCTCAAAGTAGAGGGCAGGTCATATGTCAGAAGCTCCCGGATATTCTAATGTCGATGTGATGATTCTAAATTCACGAATGGATTTGATGATCCTAAATTCTAATGTGGCACCATTTTGTACAGGTCACCTAATTTTCATAAGAAGCTCAACTTTTTCACCAGCAGCTCAACTCCGGTCATATATCAAACTAGTTGCGCCATGTCACCCTTCGAGAAAAAATCCCAAAAATTTTTAAAAACCAAAAGAACTTAAAAAACTAAAAAAAGCCCGTAATACAAAAAAAATCATAGTTAGCGTACATAAATGAATTTAAACATTAGATATGTTAACTTATATAAAATAAATTAAAAAATTAAAAAAAATAAATTTTGAAAAATATAACTATAATTTAGAAGCATGTAAAACCGTAGTTTGCATAAAAATTTAGCCTTTTATTAAAAAAGGTTAGGATTCACAAATAGTTAAATTACTTCCTTTGGTTGCAGCACGCCACATGGCGCAACTAGGTTGCACCACGTCACCCAGAGGAAAAAAATTCGAAAATACCCTTATGTCTTACGAAACTAACATCACTAGGAAAGGACATTTGCACAATGATCCGGGTAAACCGAGACAATCCCCGGAGTATGGCGGAGTGCATGGAGCTTAGAGACGGATAGAGTAGCCGCAAAGCCGTGGAGCGCCTTGTTGTAAGTGTAAATGAGCCATGGTTCACCACCGTCACGTGGTGAGGTGGTCGTCGGAGACGCCATGGTGGCAGAGTACCACTCACGGTGGCTGGAGTGCTATGCTGGCATGGCGGATTTGTCCACGTGGACAATGTATCATGTCCTCTTCGCGGCCGCCGGAGCAAGCAAAAGAAGGCCTGGGAGGAGGAGCCATGAATTGATCAGGGGCGGCAGCACCACTACCACCAATGATGGACAGCATGCATGCAGCTCATTGCCCATGAAGACGAGTGACGATGAAACGATCGTGAAAAAAGCTCCTAAAGAGGAGCAGCCATGAATTAATCAATGGCGGCACCACCACCACCACCAGAGATGAACGGCGTGCATGCAGCTCATGGCCCATGGTGACGAGTGACGATGGAACGATCGCGAAAAAAGCTCCTGAAGATAGACATCACCAAGTTGGGGCACAGAACAAATTGTCACTTCGAGGTAAAAACATGACTGCTAAACATAAAATACTCAATTTTGAATACAGGTATTTTGTGAGACAAAGTTGTTACTTGTGTTCATAAAACAACTGTTACTTGTAAAATGACCATGGTTATTAATGTGCCGTGATAACGACGTTTTAACATCAAAACTCTTCGGAATTCCAATACATCTGCTCGTTTTTTCAACGCCTTGGATCTGGCTCCTAACTTGTATCTGGTCCAACACGATGGGCACAACGCACCTGGCTCTGGCGGCACAAACCCTAGCACGTCGTGTCGCCGCCGCCCGCTGCCACTGGGTTTTCTTATTCTCTCGCCATCGCTGTCGAGTTCTCCTTCCATTTCTTCTCCTCGTAGCCACCTCCGCCATCGAGTTCTACTTGCCCTTTACCTCTGCACTCCGGTTGCTGGCGTCTGGAGCAAAGGAGAGATGGAGGCGGTGGCTGGAGCAGATCATAGGGGAGGAGAAGGCAGCGGCTGGAGCAAAGGGAAGGTGGAGGCGGTGGCTTGAGCGGAGGATGGAGGAGGCGGGTGAGGTGGACAAAGGTGATGTGCAAGCATGAGCTAGGGTTAAGCAGTGAGGAGTGGCTGGGTGGGGTGATGGGCCGTGTGCTGGATGGGTATGAGTGGATAGGGTATGGGTGAATGTGTTTTGACTAAGGCATGGATTGATCGGCTGAGTTTGCTTTTCTTTTAAGGCTGGCAAGGGAGGTTTTCACATGAAAGCTCGTTTTACAAAGTAAATATAACATCGTTAAAACATTCGCTAAAACATTAAAATGCTATCAAGCTACTCTATCCCATCGTTACCGTTTTACGTTTTAATAACCTTGGAAATGACAAAGAAGGATCTCAACCATAGAGCCACTCAGCGTGTACAATGGTTGAGACAACAGTTATCTCTAACTATTGCCATGTCACCTAGAGACAACACTAGATATTACATATACAATAGTAGAAATGGTTGCACATTTTCATAGGTAATTTGCTCACACACAAAGTTTCATAATTCTAGTGTGGAGTCGACTCTTACTTAAGACCATTTCCAATGGTGTAGATAGTTGATAGATATAAACAATTGTCATGCCATCTATAGATAACATATAGCTAGCCTCTCCAATGAATTAGCTATAACATTGTCTATAAAATTAAGGCCATGTTTGTTTCAAATTAAATTAAAGAAAAAAGTCTATAGTACACCCTGAACTATGGTCCTGTGTCTGCATACCCCCAACTACGAAACCAGGTATTCTACCCCGCAAAACCATGAAAAAGGCGCGGATAACCCCCGCGGTGGTTTTTTGAGCGGTTTCGCACATGTGGCGGGTGCGGTCGCATCTCAATTAAAAAATAATAAAACTAAAATTAATAAACCTCTCCTCTCTCTCCTCCAACTCATCTTCTCTCCTCCCCACACCTCAGTCTTCTCCCGGCGCCGTCAGCCTCCTCCCCCACGCCGCGTCGCCTCCTCCTGGCGACTCCCCTGCCACCGTCCAGCACAGCGTCCCCGAACAGGCGGGCGCCGCCGCCACCGCTCGGCGAGCCGCCATCCGGCTCCCCTCCTCGTTGTTCTGGCCCCAGCCGACGGCGCGCAGTGCAGGAGGCGGTAGTGGCGGCCTGGATACGGCCGGCGGCGCAAAGTGTAGAAGGCGGTGGCGTGGATACGGCCGTCGGCGCCCAGTGCAGGAGGCGGTGGCGGCGGCATGGATCTCCGCCCGTGCACCCAGCTTGGCCTGGCCTCTGCGCGTGCCGCCTCTGCTCATGCGCCCCGCCGTGGCCGTCCTTCGCCTGCGCCGCTGGTCCGCCTAGGCGCCACGCCACCGTGCCCAGGTCCCTTGCCAGCCGTTGCTCAGATCTGAGAGCAAAGAGAGGGAGTTAGGGGAAGAAAGAGGAAGAGAGTGGTAGAAGAAGCATGGCATGTGGGCCTAATTCAACAAAAATTTATTTTATATGGGTTATACTGCCACCTCATGTGATACATGCCAGCTCACATGCCACATGGGTAAAACATCCCCAAAAACCACCTCGAGGGGTTATTTGTACCTTTTTCATGATTTTGGGAGTAGAATACCTATTTTATAGTTTAGAGGGTATGTAGACGAACTGTCATAGTTTAAGGTGTAATATAGACTTTTTCTTAAATTAATTAAATGAAATTTTGTTATTTTTGTATGCCAAATATTGTAATATTTTGTAATTATTTTTGTTGGGTTTTAAATAGTTCTTCTTAGAGTTCGCAAAATAATTTTTTCATATTTTTTTTAAATTTTTTAAAATGTATTTCAAGCGGGTCATAAATTTGCTACAGTAAAACTCAACTCAACATTAATCTGAAACAAACAAGGCGTAAATATGGGTCCACATGAAATCGATAGTAAATGCATTGGAATCCGCTATATACTATCTGTAAGTCAGTACCTAGCGCACTTTCGTTCTCTTATCTACATAAGCAAAAAACTGAGTTAGAATTCTTATAACTAGCTGACATGACACCATTGAATATACTCAAGAGCCGACACAAATATCTATGTAAATTCTCTTTTTCACATCATCAATTAGCTAACATGGCACTGATGGATTAGAGACTGTTGAGGTGTACTTTGCTGACTGTTGTACATGATTTAAGGCTTTTCAATAAAGAAAACACCGGTTTCCAAAGTCTCAGAGCACGGAATACGGAAGTCACAGATAGCTGACAGGCATATGATATCTCAAAACTAGCAAAAGCATAGCACACATGCCAAAAATCTCAAAACAAGTAAAAGCACAATATACATGCCAAAACACTGTTCACGCCAAACAACAAAGAAAAAATGCTACAAATTTACAAGAAAACCAGCCAACCCTTGACAATATGAGTTGTGTTCCTCTCAACAAAATTTTGGCAAACAACGAAACAAGTAAACCTCACTGCTGCCAGCCCAGTTGAAACAACATTTGCTGAGTAGTAGGCTACTTGATTGCCTTGTTTTTACCACTGCTGCCAGCAAAAATTCTGACAAGACAAAAAAAAAAGAGGAGTACGGCATTCAGAAAGCAAGAAACCAGGTTGGTTCAACTATAATTTCAATTAATAGTTGTAAAAGGAAGCCATGTTGTACACCCATAAATCTTTTGCTATATGATTTCAAAAAGCATTATGGCAAGGTTCTGCTACAGTAAAACATATTGCCAAATTGCCTTTAATTGATCCATCAAAAAGGATTATAGGAAGCCCAAATATTCATACAGCACAAAAGACCAGTGGTGTGCAGCATTATGCATTTAGACACAGCTGACACCATCTTTAATCCTGCTAGTCCAAAGCGTAACTTAAAAAACAGTTTCAATGCAAAACTAAAGCCAGCTAATAATGCCGACCATTATACATCTGTCCACTCCTCTAGATTCATGTGAATATTTAAGCTAGAGAGAGTGCAGCACCAAACATGATATATTGTGCAAAATTCTGTCATACGAGGAGTTGCATGAAAACATCTTATTTAACCCAGTACAACTAATAAGGATGCTTTCACATTACTTGTTCCTAAAAAAGGAAGAGTGAACTAATGCATCTCATGTGCTCCAAAATTTGGTAAGAAAAAGACTTTACATGTCATCGATGCAAACGAGATGAATGGGAAGTGAAGCAAGGAAGCAAAGGCACCATAGCAGAAGTGATTTCCTCTGAAATATGCACTACTATCCTCAGTCACCGCTATCTTAGTAAAGCCTGCCACAGCAATCCGACGAACCACATAAGCAGTGTTTAACCTTTTCCCCATTGTTCTTGTCATGGACTTGACCTACTGCATAATTATAATGGTACGTCAACTCTTGTAGTGGCTTAATATTCTCAACAGCGAAAAACATAATGTGTGGCATCCTCTTCTCATCATGGTCCCATAGAACATTCTGTGCATACAGGTTTGGCGAGCAGCTATGGTTGATGAATCGCCCAACATTTCCACACTTTGCTGCATCTATTGTAAAGCCTGCATCATCATCCATTTTCTCAGAGGTTGCAGATGCTAAACCTGGAATAGTCGGAAGTCCCTTCCACAGCTCTTCATCATCATAGTTATGACCGATATCAAACAGATATTCGTCATTATTCTTCCTCTCTTCAGCTTCCTTATCTTCCAATAGCTCACCTGCATACTCACAAACGAAGCTTCCTGAAGCGATAGAACTGAGAGATCTTACACCCCAACCTGTCTTCCCTGTCTTGAATATTTCCAGTGGAATTTGAATACCATTCTGGCTTACTCTGTTGTGACAAGTTGGAGGGCACCTGCATGTAGAGGGGAGCATTTCGTTAGCTCACTTGGTTCTATTAGCCAATAACTGAATTTAATTTGCCATTTAACCTAATTATTATCCAATGAGACAAAATATGTTGCTGCAAAAAATCTAATAATTTCAGGTGAACAAGTCAGTTTTTTACTCAAATTACCATGTCACGGAAAATTTTCTGTTAGTATGTCATTGGGTGTTTAACTGAAATCTGGATCAAAATACACAATGTTGGCCTCATTGTGTATAACTGTAGATATTAGAAGCAGATAAGAAGCCTTCCCAGATTTATGAATTTAATTTGGTACTTTTGAAAATAAAATAAATATAAATTAAAGATGGTTATTCCTGTCTAGTAGGTTATGTTATTTTAAATTGGTAGGGTTTGGCAGGCCCTACCTGCATAAGGGGCCACACTCATATATGAGAGGCTTTGCATTAACAATTGCACCACTGAAATTGAATGGGATTTCTCCTCCATTCTTCACTGCACAAGCACATGTATCAGAATCTGAGCAGCCATTTGTGCAGCCACAACCTTCTGGAGATTCTTTTGTATAGGAATCCGGATAAATGACTTCAGTGATATACTTAAATGGTGCTGGTTGCATGTCATCGATTGTGTTGATCACACAAATGGGAATCCTTTCACTTCCTTGAGATATATCGGGCAAACAAAGCCCTTCACGGATTTTTACTTTCCTTGTCGCCATGGCTACATGTAAAGCTAATTTGGGTTGTCCTGGATTTCTCTTTAACTTGTATTTGAAGACCTTAGAGCCATCTGGGCCTTCTTGCCAACATTCCATCACTGTATACAGCCCATCATACGTAAATGTTGAGGTTTGCTTGGATTTAGAATTACTAACTTCACCTTTACTTTGACCTTTGAACCCATGAATAACTCGAACAGGGGTCTTGGCTTTGATGCAATTCTTCAAAGCCAGATTACCACGCACAAGCTTCTGATCTTCCGCCTCCTTCTTGCCAATGGCCTGTCCTCCAGAGCCGGTATATATTAATTCATCTGAGCTTGGCAATTGATCCGAGTAGCCTCCGGAAGCAACAATGCTTATTGCAACAGGTACACCATCTTTCTTGGTAGTGTCAATACCCGCTTGATATGGGCGATGAAGTCCAACAATTGATAACTCAACCCTGTACTGAAATTCATCGCCGATTTCAACACCCGGAACATTGCCCAAACTAGGCCCGATCTTAGTATATATGGGCGATTGCTTTATATGATTAACGGCCGCCATATCAATCCTATTATAAGTACGAATATGATTTTCCTCGGCTTGTGTAAGTTTTCGACATGTTGCATGGAACAATATGAGCAACTTCCTGACTCTGCTTCGGGCATCTAAACCTTGGTTACCACAAGGAGCATAAGGAGGGATTGTAACAAAAAAATCAGTCTTTCTCTTCTGCAATTTATTCTTCCCCTCATGCATAACTAATGCCTTCGAGTTTCCATCATCTTCCGAGCAAGTGTCTTCATGGTCCTCTGTCGTCTCATGCCTGATCAATTTAGGAGAGCTTACTTGTAGAGGCAATTCTTTTCGTGTGGTGGCTTTTGTATTCTTCACCTTGCTCTTAGGAGTGAGCGACTGCATAACTAATGCCTTAGAGTTTCCATCATTTTCCATGTAAGGATCTTCATGGTCCTTTGCCACCTTATGCCTGGCCATTTTAGAAAAGCCTAGTTTAAAAGGTGATTCTTTCTGTCGGGTGACATTTTTGTTCTTCGATTTGCTCTTAGGAGTGAGAGATTGTGAAACACTAGCAATACATTTCCTTCCATTTGTCCATGGGCATACGTCTGGAGCCATCAATGCTTGTACAATTGTATTGTCAATGTCAAGGTCCAAATCACCACTCTCTTTAGTTTGATTTTTCATAGCATGTTTTCCATACGTAGACCCCTCATTTGACCTATGAAAAGTGTCCTTGATCATGCGAATAGGTTTCAACTTATGAGCAACCTTGTTTCGCTTCATGTCACTAGTCGAACATACTATGCCTCTTTTAGAACTCGTAGTCTCGCTTCTCCTCTTTCCCTCTCCAAATGCCTCCGTGTCATCTAGTGATGCCTTTTTTATCTTACTATCACCTTCCAATCTCTTTCCCTTATTCTTCATAATATGACTTCTCATAGGAGTCTCAAGTGCACCTTCCCCTTGCAAACTTGCTTTGTGTTTGCTTCTCACCTTATCATCCTCCATCGATCGTGCTACATGCTTCCCTTCATGTGGTGCTTTCTTCATATTCATCCTCTCATCCAAACCAAGGCTGCTAGGTGAAGCTTTTGAAACATAATTATGTGGAGGATCATTGACATGCTTGGCATCTGCAAAATTATTTGGAACAACACCACCAGCTACTTGAGATTCTTGCATCCCATTGTGTGCCTTGCTAGCTTCTTCATTTTCCACTTCCACGTTGGAATTGTTCAAGCAAAACACCGTAGCACACCCTCTTGAAGCAGGATTTGTGCCCAAGTCATCGACCACAGAGGCATTACCGCTAGCAACACTGATAGGTGTGTTTTTTAACAGCAGCCCCTCCTCATCTCTGCTGCTAGCATAAGTAACAGCGGCACTCCCACAGCCAGGTGGAAATCTGCGTATGGCAGAGACTATCCTCTTCTTGGGTGGTGAATTCAGAACAGACATCAACCATCTCTTCTTTCTGTCCCCATCACGCCCATCCTCCTTCTCCAATTCACCACCTGTCCCTCTATTTTCCATCTTGATGTCATGCCCATAACCAGTAACCTCCTCTTCCCTGACCAACTTGTTATTCCCATCGCATCCCCTACTCTCCATCCGTGGGGAACCCACACCATCCCCACCATTCTCCATGGAACCATTCGCAGCAGCAACATCACATCTCTGCGGGACAGCAAACGCCAGTGGCATCACATCAAAGACCATGCCCTCTCCCTGACCATCCGGTGGTTGCGCACCCCCATCGACGGGGACCTGCGCCCCTCCACCTTCCCTCCTCTCCTCCTCCATCACCCTCTCTGGCTCCGGCTGTTGCAGGGCATGCAGGATGGCGCTGTTGCCCGCAGCCGAGGAAATCGCTGCGGGGGCATCCACGTCCACCACCCACTCTGGCTCCGGCTGTTGCGGGGCATGCGGGATGGCACTGTTGAACGCGGCCGAGGAAACCGCAGCGGGGGCATCCACGTCCACCACCCTCTCTGGCTCCGGCTGTTGCGGGGCAAGCGGGATGTTGCACGCAGCGGAGGAAACCGCCGCGGGGGCATCCACGTCCTCCGCTCTGCCCTCTTCGGCGCCCATCTCTCTATCGCCAGCACTGACCACCGGTGCAGGCGGGGGAGCAGGGAAGCGGCCGCAGCCCGGCGGCCAGGAGCGCTTGGCGGAGACCTTCCTCGGCTTCACCCCACGCACCGTCAGCTTCGCCGCTGCGGCCGCCGGTCCCGCCACCGCGGCCACCGGCGCGGGCGCGGGCGGCGCCGGTGGCTCCACCCCCACCATCGCTAACCCGAACCGCCGAACCCTGCAAATCCAGGCCGACAAGGCGCGCCTTCAGGCATGGAACAGACTTGCAGACGCAAACAAGCCGCAAGCGAACCCTAAGATCCCGCGCCCGGCGGAACAATTCGAGGAAGGAACCGCACGAGGGAAGGAGGGGATAGGCCGACAGAAGACTCACCTCACGGAGACGGGAGACCGGCGGCGGCGGCGGCGAGGGCCGAGGAGGCGACGGCGACGGCGACCGGGACGGGAGGAGTGGATGGGATGGGGGGAGGCTACCAACGATTCTGCAACTGCTGCTCCCCGTCGGCGTCACCCCGGCGCGGACGTTTGGTTTCTTTTCTTTTCTTCGCAAAAAAGAAAAAGAAAAAAAGAGAGAGAGATCCCAATGCCTCATCAGAACATTCGATGCGAGGCGAGGCGGCCTTTTTATGGTTTTTTTTCCCTGGAAGGAAGTAATAGCTCATTTGCTGTAATTGGTGTCGTGCGTATGCTTGGAAGGGAAATATTTATTTTTGTAAAGAGTGATTTCTCGCATGGTAGTTTTTATTTTTTTTCCTTTTGGTTTGGTAAAATCTTTCCGATTAGTAGCTCTACCATACGAAGATTTGGTTCCTGCATGTGATCTGGCCTGTCTATTGATATAAAAGGACGCACGTGAATTTTGAAACCGTAATATTTATATGGTCAAAAATAGCTACCAAAAAAATTATATGCATAAGATTAATGTCTGCCATAGAATAATTACTTTCTGTTTTGGTATGTTTTTAAATTAAAAAATTCTTCCCTTAGAATAGAGCGCCTATTGTTTGTGATATGCTGAACAATAAAGATATAGTATGAGTTTTGATCGTATCATATACAACTTGTTTTGTTCATGTTATTATGTCTGTATCCCATTGCTTTGCTAAATAAAAAAGATATCATCCGAGCTCCAGCTGTGCCATAACTTTGTTCATGTCATTAGGTACGTCCTCTGTTGTTCGTGTTTTGCTGAATAAGAAAGTTATCATAAGAGCTCCTACCGTGTCATATACAACTTTCTTTGTTCACGTCATTAGGTTCGTATCTATTGTGTCATCTTTTGTGATCACACTCTTAGCATTAGATCCGCCTATATTGTGTCAACTTTTGTGTTCACGTCCTGTCCATTACACATGAGCTCAATTGTGAGGTTTCTGGGTTGAACTATCGCTCAAGCACCCAATTGGTTCCTGGTATGCAAAACCAGGTGGGATTGATCCTCGTGGTATTGTGAAAGCACCATTTTAGCCCCTTAACAGATCAAACCCATTTTGAAAGGTATCTTTTTGCATTCGTGGACACCCCATGTATACCATGCCAACATTGACGAGGATGGCCTCTCTATGATCTCTCCCTTAGCTCTCTCTCTCTCATGTATCCCATTTCTCTCTCCTCTCCCTCACACTATCTCTCCCCACCAGCTAGCACCGAGGCAGTGGTTGTGAGGGAGGAGCTAGTGGAAACAACAACCGACTCGAGGAGCAATAGAGGTGATGGTAACCGACATGCAAGAGGCGAAAAGGCGATGGTAACCGATGTGGAAAGAAGGAGAGGGGGTGGTTACCGGTGGTGAAAGGAGGAGAGACTACGGCGGTGACCGGCGTAAGGGAAGAGCTCATGGAGATGACATCAGGCAAGGAGGATGAAGAGTGCTGGCGACATCATCTAGTGCGGGGGAGGAGGAGAGGTGACAGTGGAGGGCATGGGGAAGAACGGAAGAGGAAGGTGGCCGGGGGGATAGGAGGAAGGAGCTCTTGGTGGCATCTAGGCAATGGATCTAGCTCGTGACCTCCTCCCTTCTTCCTTTCTCTTTTTATCTGTCGACTTGTTCCTCGTCTTCCCCTTTGTTTTTGTAGCGAGAGGTGGCGCAGGCGGCGGTGGCAACAATAGTGGAAGATGTCACAAAAGCAGGAGATGCATGCTGGAGTAGGAGGTAGTGAGGAGGAGAGTGTGTATGTCATCGTGGTGAAAGGTGAGCCATTGCCTCCAAATAGAGAGAAGGAAGGAGAGAGTGAAATTGGGGATTTGTTACACCATATGGCATGGTTGGTTTTAGAAATATAATAGGGTCATATTAGGTTCCTTTCTCATATTAGAATAGTATTAGAGTCCTTGTCTTATACAGTCTTTTTTCATGCCTTGTTTAGGATTCTCATGTTAACTATATACATTGGTCTTTGGCCTTAAAATGGATACAAGCTAGTGTTATTCCTAACATTGTATCATAGCGAAATTAGGGTTATGGTTTCATATGGTGTTGCACTTGCGTCTCTCCTTCCACTTCGTCATTAGCTATTGATGAGGACATCACCAGCGTGGATACGATCAGTGTGACCGCTGCCCCTCCTTCCTCTTCGTCCATTCAAACGGCTACTGACGCCGCTCCATCTTTGTCGTCTACGATCGATGCAGCGAGATCTTCATCGCCGGGAAGTCTAAATCCTAAAGCCCAGTCTTTCAAACCTTTTCCGAAGAAGCTGCGCAACAAGTCCAAAACTCGCAAGGCATCGACGAATAAAGGACAGACCATATGGAAGCCCAAGACGCCAAAAGCTTCGGTTCGGCATCCAGCAGGAAGCCAACTTCAAACGGGCGTAACTCGGGCTCCCGACCTCCGATTTTGGCGTGCGACCACTCGTTGGAAAGCTTAAGTGATAAGATTTCCAATGGATCCAGCCCCACATCTAAATTCGTCCAGAGCGTCGGGAAAATGCAAAACAATGTTTCAGTCTACAAACTCAGGGTGCTGCGTCACCGTATTTTTGGGCCTATGGCCCTTGTATCACTAGGGTTTGGTGGTGGCTCTCCCCCTTGGATGCCCCACTACCCCTGGCCGCCGCTATATATGTGGCCATCGGTTCTCTTATATCCTTAGGTTTTGTTGTGTTTTGGTTGACCCCATCTGCGTCCCTCCTCGTGTTCGCGTGTGTTGACTAGACCACCCGTGATGAGAAACAGAATCTCACCCTTTCATGAGTTGATTTATCAGTTATCATCTTGTTCTTGCTTGTTTTCGAATGCTAGCAGGTTCAAGGATTAATCGTGTCTTGCTCGGTTGATCGACTCTTGTGGTGACATTCCGATTGTTCGGTTGCTGATCCCGTGGATTAGTAGCGTCGTCACTACACCAAATCGACGTATCGTTCTCATCAGAAGATCGGGCCGACCTAAGTGCGCATCAAGTGGTATCAGAGTGATGGTTGCGTGATGAGAACATCTATCCTTGGTTTTACATCTGTTTTTGTTCATCCTAGAGTTCAGAAAACTGTAAAAAAAAAAAAAGATTGTCATGTGTTTACCCTTCATCCAAGCCCTATTTAGCCTTTACTATTTCTGCAATAGTTCAATTCTTGTTGAATTTGTGTTGCATCGTCGAGTCGTTGCTGATCTTAGTGTTTGATCTTTAGAGTTTTGAGTTTGAGTTATGTTTTTGTAACAGTGTTCATTGTGTTCTTATTCGTAGATGTCTGCTATATCCCACCCAATCATATCTTTCCAAAAATATCGAATTGGTTACCTTACAAGAGTCTCATATTTTCCACCTACCAAAACACCTTCTACATCCTCCTGGCCGAGCCCCACCCCTCCGCCATCTTGGCCAAGCCCAAAAAGGAAACTCCAAAACCGTTTCCAATTCGTCCTCATGTGCAATTTTGTGATTGCTGTAGTAAAACAGTCATAACTTTTGCATACAAACTCGGATTTCAATGTTCTTCTGCTCGTTGGAGAGATCTTGAAATTTCCTATCAAATTTGACTTTGCAAAAGTCAAAATTAAGATTTCCAAATTCGGCCTCTAACAGTGAGAAAACTTGCCATCTTTGTTAGGCTGATTTTGTATTCACTTGTATCTAGCGCTGTTTTGCCCATATCTCACTTATATGAACTCGGATTTTGATGATATTGGATGTTTTGGAAAGATTAGAAGATCCTCTACAACATTTGTATAGAAGTGTTTCTCAGATTCGGAGTGTTTGTGGTCCGTAATTGCGTCTAAAAGATTGTTTATTCTGCTGTCCTGTTTGAAAAGTTGAAAAAAAGAGCCAAGTGCAAAGAAAAATCCGTACTATAAAAACAAAAAAAGCAAGTGCAAAAAAAAGAAAGAAAAAAAGAAAAAGCCACACTAAAGAAGTGAAAAAATTGAGCTTGTTTTGAAGTGTACTAGTTGGATTCTCGTGGCGACGTCTGTGATTAGGCTCGCGTCTCTATTACGGTCTAGCCTAGGACTAGCATGTACCGTCATTGAACGTTCTTTCAACTTGTTTTCACTAGTATGGTTCTAGTATATCCTTTGCTAGATATTATACTTATCCAAGCTCCACTTACTATTAACCACAAGAAAAGTATTTTGCAATTGCTTTATCACCCCTGAGTGCAGATTACCGTCAACCACTGATTGACCTTGATAAACTGCTGGGTAAAAACTGGTAAGAGCTTGGTGAGAGCTTCGAGTGTGAGAGACTTGTCAATTCCAACGCCTATTAGTAGATAGGGTTTATACATCCTTGTGTATTTTTTATTTACTACTAATAATGGCATGTCCACATATAAAGAAAAACTTTTCTTTCATGGAGGATGATATTGAGGATTCTCCATATTTTACAGAAAGAGAAAAGAAATGCTTGCGGGAAATTGAAAGGGAATGTCTTGAGTCTCTGAAGAAATCAAGTGGTGAGACGATCGAGCATGGGATTCTCCCTTCGACTAAGAAAGAGAAAACATCATTGAAAAAGAAATTGAAGCCTGCATCACCTAAAAAGAAAAAGATAAGAATGTGCTTGCTATTCCTGCGACTAACCCTACAGGCAATAATGAACAAGATGGTGTGCATCTGAGGGTTGCAATAACGGACAAATACATGAGCCTCATGTCTCAACATGTACTTAGTGCACCACCAGAACATGCTAGTCAAACTCAACGCAACAACTTATTTCAAACTAAGTTTGTTGTGCAAGAACGTGCGGTGCATGTCATCATTGATGAAATCAATTGCAGCAACTTTGCAAGCCAAAACATGGTTGAGAAGCTTGGCTTGACCACGACTCCAATTCAGCAACGTTACTCGATCGAATGGTTCAATTCTTGTGATAAGGTTCAGGTAACAAAAAACTGTGCGAGTGCCTTTTTTATTGGTTCTTACCATGATATTATTGATTGTGATGTCTTACCTATGAAAGCATGCTCACTTTTATTAGGTAGATCTTGGTTATATGATTTAGAAGCTATTCACAATGGTAGAACCAATCAATATTACTTCATATTTAATGGAAAGAAAGTGGTTTTAAAACCCATGAATCATGCTGAACCAATTAAAGATAACAGAAGAGTTAAAAATCATGAACAGGAGGGCGATAAAATTGCTAGTAGTGCACAAAACACTGAAATAAATATAAAGAAGGTAGTCATTTAGATAAAATTGTGACCTCCCCTGATATTGCATTGGAAACACATGTTTCTTTGCCCCCTGCTGTCACTAATCTTTTGTAGGAGTATAAAAAGGAGTCGGGGATGACTCCAATTCAAGAAGAGGAGGATGATGAGGACATCTCCAGCGTGTATACGATCAGTGTGACCGCTGCCTCTCCTTCTTGACCACTCCAACGACTACTAACGCCGCTTCATCTTTGCCGTCTACGATCGATGCAGCGAGATCTTCATCGCCGGGAGGCCTTAATCCTAAAACTCAGCCTTTCAAGTCGAAGCTGCGGAATAAGTCAAAAACTCGTGAGGCCTCGACGAATAAAGGATAGCCCAAGACGCCAAAAGCTCCAGTTTGGCCATCCAGCAGCACGTCAAATTCAAACGGCGCGTAACTTGGGCTCCCGACATCCGATTTCGGCGTGCGACTACTCATTGGAAAGCTTAAGTAGATCCAGCCCCACATCTAAATTCATCTAGGAGTGTCGGGAAAATGCAGAACAATGTTTCAGGTCAGAAACTCAAGGTGCTGTGGTTGATCGACTCGTGTGGTGACATTACGATTGTTCGACTGCTGATCTTATGGATTAGTAGTGTCGTCACTACACCAAATTGACGTATCGTTTATTATATGAACATCAGGCCGACCTAAGTGCCCATCAGCTATCGTGTGGTTTCGTTCTTGACCTTGGTGTGCCTCTAGCCCTCTACCAATCCTCACCGTCTCTACTTCTGTCGGTGCCAACTCTTCCACACTGGCTATTGTAGCCCTGGGCTCTTCCACCGTCGGCTCATCATCAGCCGCTGCTGGTCTTCCTCGTCATCGCCCGTCATAGCTCGCTCTGATCTGGCTTCATCTTGGCCGAATCTCAAAGGAGCTACCGCCAGTTCGTCCGCCATCCGCCCGCCGTCGCGACCACGTCGTTTTTTTTTAAACTCTAGAGAGATCGCAACAATTTTATTAAAACTTTCAGCAGCTTTAAGCTGAAAATAAGAAGGCCATGGCTTCACCAACCACAACAAATATAGCATAGATACAAGGTGCCCATAAGAGCACGGCTATTGCTGGCCTCAAATCCCCAAAATTTGGGCTATGAATGGCTAGAATTTAAGGCTAGGCTGGCTAAGCTGAAGCATATGCAGAAGCAGAAGCAGCCGCGCATGGGGCATCAGTGCTGGTGCTCGCGGAGCAGCTCGTGCACCGTCTGCGCGAGGCCGTGCTCGCCCCTGATGCCCTCGACCCACCTAGCGCTGATCCGCACGCCCTCGAGGCTCTGCTGCAGCGTCCTCGCGAACGCCGGCTTCGTGCGCGTCGCGAAGAACTCGGAGATCTCCGCCGCCTTCTCGTGGGAGGTGAACTGGCAGAGAGACGCCATGACATGACTCATGAGCGATGGGCTGATGAAAAACAACCCTGGAAATTGAGGGGAGCGTACCAGTGGAACGATGGTTCTAACGAAGCCCGACACGAGCGAGCTCCCTGCGAATGTCTTGGAGATGCGCTCCCAATTTTCCTGCGTTGCAGAGACAGCATGGGGGCAGCATGCGGAGTGTTTAACTTGAAATATTTCTTGTTATCCAATTTTACAAGCAATGAAAGATCACATGAATTTGGGGTATGAAGAGATTTTTTTGGTCCAATATTCGGAAAAGCATTCAAAGTACCTCTCTTTTGTCTCAGCTTTAATATGGTGATAAACTCACAGGGATAATTCATCCTACCATTAAAAATTTGAATTGAAAGAGTTATACCTTCAGCCAGATCCATGCAGTTTCACGTGCCTCTATTCTAATGCCTCCAAGGACATAATATGCATCTTGATTGCGGACCTGAGAAGCAAGAGAGAAAAAATGAGACGTTAGCACACAAGATCATCAAGCTTTCCACCGTAATGATGGAAGAAAGGAACTATTTTTACGGTCTACCTCATCAGTGAATATCAAGTTCAATGACTCGAGAACAATGTCCTTATCCCGGGAATTAGACAACACGCCTATAAACAAAGTAGGCAAGGCTTTCAGGACAACCCAAAAGACCAAAAACATCAGCAAGCTTTGATAATTTAAGATGGTTGAAAGGCTACACACCTAAGACACGCAACTTTTCCTCCCCTTCAGCTGACTCCCTGTAGACTCTTAAAAGAGCATCATAACCAGATCTGTTGGAACTACTAGCATTTTGCATCACAGAGAGGTATGCAGCCTGGAGTATAACACATGTTACAAACAGAAGCATCTAAAAAAAGAGCACAATGGAGAGTAATGGCAAAAGGCGGGACCTTTCTAGTATTTGGAGGAAGAAGAGAAGTGTTGCGATCATCTAAGAAGATGTCAAAACGCCTAATTCCTTCACTAATGGTCTTATCATGTCCAAGTTGAACAAGGGCAACCAAGAGCAGTGGTCTAAGCATTACATCCAGGTCGCTCTCACCATCCTTGGGGTCCCAACCCAACTTCCTGAAAAATCATAGCACAAGGACAATTGTCATATCACCAACGCGATGTAACAGAGGACAGTTGTAGCAAATAAGACATGTTTAAGCAAATTGCACAAGTAGAAAAAATATGGTATCTTCTGAAAATAACACAAGCACGTGTTTAACAGTAGGTAATATATGACTTGGCTAGGCATACTCAGCAGGTGATAGAAGAAGCTTGATAAAAAGTTGTTTTATGTCACCAGACAAGTCAGGAGTAGCATCCAGTGATATTTTGGCGACACTTGAAGTTATCTGTCAAGCCAAAGGGAAAAAATATGGGCAATTCGCCTTCAAAGCAAAGTTGAATAGAATAGGAACAATTAAAGATACAAGATTTACGTACAGAGATTATGTGTGACAGAACACTGAAATCAGTTTCCTCACGATAAGCATACAACAAATGTAGCAATGTCGTCAGTGTTTGCTTGCGTGCAATTGAAAAGGCATACGCATCTTCCACAATGCCTGCAGTGCTAATGTTACTATACCTTCCACCAAAGAATTGCAAAGCAAATTTAACAGCGTTACATATTGTATTTACCAATTTTATCCATCAAAGAGAGCTTCTTGGCCTCCAATGCTTTTTTAAGTGCACCAGAAAGTTCATCATCATATTTAACTCTATAAAATCCTGTTTCATTTACATTCAAATTAATCCAAAAATTTCCACCCTTCTCTTGGTCACCACAGTGTGAAGCAATGTCCTTTATATCCAGATTATCACATTTATGCTTCAATAAGAACCTTTTGTGTGTATCATATGAACCACACCCTGATATTATAGGGACAATCCACATGCCAGGACCAGAAGATCCATTTAACAAAAACTGGGCCTGCAACAAAATAAATCAGATAATACTTAAAACAAAATTAGATATCAACAGGGATTCTAGCAGACCATGGGACCAGCCTGTTTTTTTAGGGAACATGAGACCAACATGTTAATGGTATTATTTATTTAGTTTTTATTTTACAGATACAAAACATCAGTTATGTTTTTAGCTTCCATGTGATACACCAAAACAATCCCATGAGAAACAAAAAATAAAAGTTAGAAACACATCTTAAAGTGTGGATGAAGCACAGACTGTGTTGGAACAAGAACAAATGGACCGGAAGCATTAGTTTAAGAAGACTGCTATTTTTATTTGTTAGTTACTACTACTATTGTTATAGCATATTTGTATTTTATAAGTCTAGACTCTGGACTTGTGTATTTCTGATACATAAGATTACTAAAACAATGAATAAGGACTAAAAGAAGTTTTAAAGGTGAATTTATAAGTCTGGATGAAGTTTTTGTCAAATAGGCAATTTGGTAGTCTCAATGGACATAAACCCCCCAATTTGCCAAAAAACATGATCCATTATTCCAATAAATCCCCAATATTTAAATGGATGTGCTATATGTACTGCTTACAAATGATAATTTTTTCAATAACTTGCTACCTGTTTGAGTTCCACATTATGCCCCTTAAGTCTTGCATAAATAACAGGATACCCTTGTTGCTTCGTCCATGTAGTCATCATATCCTTAACAGGTTCTCCTGTTTCCTCTTGAAGAACATCCCACAAGTCTTCTGTTTTAGCATTTGAGTAGGCATACTTTTTTATATACGAAGCCAATGCTTTCTGGAAGAGTAACCATTTTTACAGGTTTAGTACAATAGGATGGACATGAACTTTTTTGTGTGGAGCCAAGCAGTAACAGGAAGGAAACTAGATACAAAAGCGAGGCAATAAATAGCCTTAACTGAGTAAAGTTATTTAAAAATGAGTTCAGCATATTCTTGAGTATGTGATTTTATAGATTTCTGATATGATCGATGAAAAAGTCAAAGCAGACAAAATTTACTTTCTTTATTCTTTCTATAAATTGTAAGTGATGTTAAAGTTCTCTAACTACTGCATTAAATATGTTGATGTACCACACTATCACCTTTAATCCATGTGATCAATGAACAGGGCTGTACCTTAGAATCTGAGGCCCCAATGCTAAATGTAAAATGAGGCCCTATGTTTGAGAAACAAGTATTCAAATACTAAAGCTATCTTAACCTGCACTAAAAAACATCATCCATCATCACCATGATCCTCCTCAACATTAGTGTCAATAGTTTGTTTGAGAACTAACTTGAGATTCCCTTACATGAATAAATCTATTAAGAGCAATATTTTGAGTCTCAGTTAGAACTTCAATTTTTTATCCCTCCTTTCGCTTTTCATAATCGGAATCATATTTTGTGATTCTACAATACATGACGAGTAAATAATACAACACCTTCCAGTGTGACAAATAGTGAAATAGAAGTAAGAAAATGATAGTAACTAGCAAGTCTTACAAATTTAAGAACAAAACTGAATATTCAAATATTGTAACATCAAGTTCATACTCTGCAAGAAAAGAAAGAATCTGCTTGTGCTTGAGGCCCTGAGCCTTTAATGCAATGTAGAATACAACATAGTTAGAGGTGGCCAACGGGCCGGCCCGGTTCGGGCCCGTTTCAGAACGAAACCGGCCCGGCCCGGTTTTATATGGGTTGGTTTATTTTAATTAAAAATATCTAAATAAATTAAGAAAAAAACCCTATATTTCACAAATATACACTATAAATTGCGTAAATACACTATATATCATTAGAAATATATATATAAATGAATATATTTAATTAAATAAATATGCTACAGTGACGAACTGAACCGGGCCGGCCCGTCACTATACAAACCGAACCGGGCTGGCCCGATGGGCCGAGGCCTCGGCCCAAGTTCGGTTGGGTTTACCGAACCAGGCCTGTCCGGTTCGGTGAACAGTGCGGGCCGGCCTGGTTCGTCCTGTTTGGTCACCTCTAAACATAGTACACCCCCTAAGGCTCCACTCAAACTATGAATTTAAGTGTATGAATAAACATAGAATAAATATATGATATGGTACCATTTTTGGGGAGAAACCATAACTTAATTAGAGAAAATAGGTGAGGATTTGCTCTAAACAAAGAGAATGGAGGAGAGGCTTGGGAAAAGGAGGCATTGGCTGTTTCTTCTTCTAATGTTCTCATCTAATATAATTAACTACAATCAAGTATATACTATATGTCGTTATCATCATCATACTCCAATGTCCGAGGAAACTCCTGCAAAAGTATATACTATATGTACTTAAATAGTTGTTTTGGGCCCCTCATATTTGGGGCCCTGTTCCGTTGCCCACTCTGGCCTTGTCAATGAAGTGTAAATGGTATTTTTGTGATGGAGCATGTCTTAAACAAGGGCAAGGGTGGAGCAATATAGGAAGAAATGGTTACTTTACCATCAAAACATATAATATAATTTATAAAGAACCAAAATATCTCCTTAAAACATCACTCACAAAAGAACATGAGTATTGAGTAACAATTAGGCGTGCTCCAAAGACTCTTTGCTTTAATGGAATGAAAGATGGAGAGATGAAACTATCATTGCTTACTCCAAGAAAAGAATGAAATAGTTCGGGGTAATTCCATACACATTTAATTAGCACAATAAAGTGAAATATGCGGAGTGTACGCAACAAAAATAAAACTTTGATAAAGTTTCAAGGAGAGACAGTATTAAACCTGAAAACGCTCTGCACCAATGTAACTTTGTAGCATTCGAAGAGCAGAAGCACCCTTATCATAGCTAATGGCATCAAAAATCGCATCAATTTCACTAGCATGATGTATTTCAACCTGATCAAACAGGAACACAAACAGTGAAATGAATTAAAGGTCCTCATTGAGATGATTGAAAATATTAATGGAACCAGATAACTTTGTGTCATTGCAACTACTCAACTCAATATCTAAAGTAATATTTCAACCTAAAACAGCCAAGAGACAATCATGAACGTGTTATAAACGTAAGTAACATAAAGCATACTATTCTGCGCATCGTTATTACTTAGCATTGTAAAAATATGCGCACCACAATATATTTCGACATCTACAACAATGCAGAACATAGCATCTTATGATTTTGGACAAACTAATGCACAACACATGAAATGTAACAGTGTTTCCAATCACTAGATCAGACCATGGCACACTAGAAAAAAAAAGTGAAATTACCTCAATAGGATGAGATGAAACTAGTGAATCCAATTTGAGAGCAGTGGTTGTGCTAGCAAGAGACTGTGTCCATATATTCCATTGTGGAAAAAAGGAATCCACTGCTAAATGACTCATCTGTTGAAACAAAAAATCTATCCATTTAATAACATGTATAAATTGATGACCTCGTATTAAAATTTCAGATTTTTAGAGTGCCAAATTGATTACCCATGTAGCGAAACCCTCGTTTAGCCACAAGTGAGTCCACCATTCCATGGTTACAAGATTGCCAAACCATTGATGAGCCAATTCATGCGCTACAGTAACCGCAATCTAAAAAGAACAGATATTGTGATCTTTATGAGATCTAAGCAGCTTGCATTCAGTCATCCTAAAGTGATGGTCTAACAATGAAACAAACCCATTATTAATTGAATAAATTATAGAATAATTGTTTATGAAAGTCGCACGTCATTATTTAAAGAGTAAATCGTAAATGGTGAATGAAATGAAACTAAATAACTTTATGAGTGTGTACATTCAGTTTGGTGGATGCTGATGAAGACTGCTCGTCAAAAAGCAAATCTACTTCCCGGAAAGTTACCAATCCATAGTTCTCCATGGCTCCAGCAGCAAAATCAGGAATAGCAACCATATCTAACTTTGGGAGTGCATAAGGAGTATCAAAGTAACTACACCATTGAGGGAACAAGTTTTATGTCAGTGGCCACAGCTGATCAGACTTATCCATAACATCGACTGTGATTATTCTTTAAAAACATCTTTAGAAGCAAAGTTAGGTTGTAATCTTACTCCTTATAGAGATTTAGCGACTTCACCCCAACATCTAGAGCAAACTTCCCTTGATTACTCTTACCAACTTGAGTGTACACACGAACTTTGGTTCCTGAGTAGAATTAAATACATTATGACGCATTGAATGGATCATGTTGAAGTAATGCAAAAAATGGAGCTGATACCTTGTGATGTCACACTCTCTATATAATCAAACAAACCAACAACTATGGCCACTAAATAAGTTGACATAAGAGGTGATTCCTCGTAATAGATAGTCTTTATAGGACCAGCAACTGTCTCATTAGCTATTGGCATATTGGACAGTGCTACCAGCTCGGATGGAACTTCAAGTATTAAATTGAACTTGGCCTGAAAATTGAAATAACAAAAGAAAATTGTTGGAAAATAGATCTAACGACTATGATGTTCTAGGTACACATATATGGGAGGACTATAAAATCATGTGCTGAAGTAGAATAGTTCCATTCCACATATAAAAATGTTAATCAGAAAATTTAAAAGGTAGCACATCAAGAATCAAATGGTCAAATTCCAAGACAAACAAAATCTGATTACTGCACATTCTGAAGTGCGATCATAACCACCTTAAATGCAGGCTCATCCCAGCAGGGGAAGCACCGGCGAGCATCCACAGCCTCGAATTGCGTCACCGCCATATTTTTTGTCTCCCCCTTATACTCATACTTGCTGCAATCAAATGACATAAAAAGACACAATGATCAGGAAGGAACTCGTATAAATTGACAAAATAACTCCTCATAGATGAAAGAACAGTCTCACCAAAGAAAATCTCAACCAACCACATGCTTGCCAAAAAAAAGAAAAAGGTTCCCAACATCTATATCAAGTGCACTGATCACTGAATAAAAGAATATCTTCATCACAAGTAACTAGTAAGGCAACCCACCGTTTCAAACTGTAATAACCTTTTCCTAATATCATGATTTTACATGGGTGATCACGTCCTTATGTAGCAAACCCAACAAAGGTCAGAGTATTTCCATTTAAACTTCAACCGTGGGCCAATGACTTCCACAGTTGCATGAGATGCTTCCACACCGTGCTGTGCTGCCTGTGCAACGGCAAGAAAGAACCCAATTCAATTACCTCCTGTAGAATCCCCTCATCTGATCGTTGAGCGTGCCGTTGAAGTCCATCCTGAGCAGGCCCTCGCCGAGCGGCAGCTCCTTGTGGAACTCGAGCACCAGGATTCCATCGTCCTCGAACAGCGATACCCCCGCGGGCGCCAAACCCTGCATGCAACGCAAGAACCGGCACCGACCACCGAGGTAGCAAGCCAAGATGAGATTATTGTCGCACTAGACTGCAGGAGCAGGGGAAAGGTGAGGCTTTTTTTTTCTTTTTTGTTCGATGGTCGCGTACCTGGAAGCGGATGGAGGAGTGGTCGATGGAGAGGTTGGCGGCGTTGAGGACGAGGAAGCGGGTGGGCGCGGAGACGGCGACGGCGATGGCGGCGGAGCCGGAGAATGTGCAGGCGACGAGGTCCGGGCGGAGGCGGAGCTCGTAGCGGCGCGGCGCGGCGAAGCGAGGGAGGCGCGCCTGGCCGCGGAACTGGTCCGGCGAGTGCGCCACCGCCGGCGCCGGTGCACAGTGAACTGCTGCTTTGAGATTCGCGCCCTGCGCGAGACGGACAGACGGTGGTGACTGGTGAGTGCGAGATGAGAGGAGGACGTGTTGTCCGAGTCAACAAGTCAATGGGTAGTCTACTCTACATTCTACAGGAGATAGTTAGCGAGTGTGAGCTTCAGAGCATGGCAGTTAGCCGGTTGCAAGTGAAAATACCCAAACTTAACCCCTCCACGCTTTACTATTTGTCTTTTACGTTCACTGCTCCCTGCTCCTTTTTAATTGTCGCCGTTGAATTTTGTACGTGCCCTTTGACTATTTGTCTTATTTAAAACTTTAGTGCAAATATACAAAAAAATATAAATTATTCTCAAAATTCCTTTAATAATAAAACAAAGCATGACAAAATAAATAAAACTTAAATAGTTTTTTAATAAGACGAATGATCAAAGGGTATGTGTAAAAATCAACAGGGACAAATAAAAGAACAGAGTATTTGTTTGTCCTTGTTTTGAAAACCTGAAGTGTTTTAGGGGAGATGTGCAAAGGTTGTTGGGATGCTCTAATGGCTCATCAAGCACCTCTCTTTTTCTATCTTGAAACTGCTTCTTAACGGCCTTAAAAACAAGTCCAACTTTTTTGGCTAACTTCTTCGAGTTTTTTCTTTGGAGTTTTAAACTTTTAACCAATTAGCAAACAAGTGAATCAACGAGTAAGTTTAGCCTTTATAAATAAAAAATTGGTGGTGAACAAAAGGAAACTATGGGATTGTGGGTCCATCTTAAACCAATTTTTATGGATATGAGATTTGACCGATAAATCATATGGATCGAAATGGTTGCTCAAGAGAATGTCCAATCAACAGGCAACCTACGGTGTCTACCGTTCCTATGCATCCTATTTATTTCCACCCCTTCAGTTGATGGTACCTCGGTGGACAGTTTAATCAGCTTCCATTTTGTTACTCTAATTTCCAGCTCAATTTCAACCTGTTACTAGGAAAGTTAGCACAATTTTTTTATTTAGCTACATTAGAATTAGAAAGGGTACAAAGGGGAGGCCGTGACGCCACATAAATGGTAGTCCGAGCGAAGAGCTATTGGCTCCGGTAGTTTGGGTGTTCCTGAAGTATTTTTTAAAATTTTGAAACCATACCTCTTACACTTAAATCCTTGTTGAACCAAACATTCCATCTTTCAACATTGCTTCGAAAAAGTCTTACACTAAGATTCATTTGTGAACCATCCCATTTCTGTTCGTCCACTTTTCAATTATTATCCTACTTCTCCCTATATTTCTCTTTCTTAGAGCATCCCCAACAACCCTTCTATACCAACATCTAAAACACTATTCATGTCTAGTGTTTTAGAGGATGGTATAGAGGGGTTGATGATGATGCTTTTATATTTTAGTCCCTACCCTATTGCACAATGTTGAATACTCCTTTTGAGCATCAAATACGTTCATATTTACACATGCCCTAAGTGCTATTAGTAACTCATGCGCTTACTCTCCATATTTCACCTTTGGAAAAGTTGTGACCATGGTCTTAGAGAGTCCAAAAACTATAAATTTATTTTAGAAACTTTGATAAAAATCACTTAAAACCCTCCGAAAATAATTATAAAGTACTACATTATTTGCATTGTAAAAATGATAAATTTTCAACGATAGTTTTAAATTTTAATTTAAGCCGCAAAGAACAAGACCTTTCATATGATCTAATTCCAAGTACAAGACATGTGAGTGCTGACTCTTCCAACAAAAATCATTTGCTACTTCCAGCAAATTTCACAAAACACATGTACACTAGCCACTCCAATATACACGCTATACATCACTACCCACTCCAAGCCATAAGCCATTCCCTTCCTCTGGTCTAGTGGCGGGCACATGTTTTTTAAAAAATGGATGCAGATAATAAAAAATGTAAAAAATCAGTAATCAATAGTTAATGGCCCCAAAATTTATACTAACATTCAGATTTTTAGTCTTCAAAATAAAAGGTTAGACCTAGGGTTTAACCATTTAGAGATTTAGGGTTAGGGAGTGTGAAACTTTGAATAGAGGATTAGGGGGTAACCGGGTAAGGAGTTAATCCTTTGTACGTGATTATTAAGGAGCCTTGAACATAAAAAAATAGGATTGCGTGAAGAATGGTGGAGTCAATCCGCATGAGAATAGTTTGGTGTTTTTTCCTCGGTTCACTATGAATCTTGTGAAATCGAGAAGCTTCCTAGAATGTCTCCAGAATGCCTCGGCTAAAACAACGAGGTTTGAGGACCAAAACTCATTTTCTTTTAAAATCATTCTACGCAATTTGCGTAATCATTCTATTTCAAAACTTGTTTTCTTTCGAAATCATCTATGCACATAATCGTCGAGCCACCTTCGATTTGCATTCAAGCCTTACAGTTGGCATTTGCGTTCAAGCCTTGTCCAACAAAAACTAGTAAACACCCTTTATATTATAGGACCGTCTATTGGACAGTCGACTAAAGTTTCAGCCGATTGTTTGAAACATACGCTAACACCCCATCCAATCCCCGCGCGCGAATCATAACACATGCATCAGTGCATTCGACGGCATTGAGATCGAATGAAACACAGTAAAAAAATCCAGTCGATTGTTAAATATACTTTTCATTATATTATATATAGTTTATGTGACTGTACATTGCACGACCGAGTATTTCACATAGAAATATCTTTGTGTATCTCTTTTCTTCTTAAATAAAAGAAAAGAGCTCATATCTTCTTCTTTTTTTTTAGAAAAATCTCCGTATATCTCGTTCATACCGCTCACTCTCATTTAAGCATATGCACCAAATACTCTATCAATGCACTCCATTTCACTATTAACTACTATTTATTCTTTACTCTAAATTTTCTTTACAATTTACAATATCCTATAAAAGATATTTTTTCTCTTCGTCAGCTACTCTATTCAAAGATACAGTGTTGTGGAGTGTCTGTTATGGGTGCTCTAAGAGCATGCCCAACAGGCCCCGAAACTACTGTAGCTACAGTACACGCGGGTGAAAAATTCAAAAAAAAGAACACGCGCGGGCAGCTGGGCGGGCCTCTGCGGCTATGAAGTTTTGAAATGCAGGGGCTTGATACAGCCCCTGCTGTACATGCTCTAAAGCTAGGCTCACCAGTCAAGGTTATACTTAAATAACAGGGACCACCTCAGCAGTGTACTTCATTGATACAGTAGGTCAGTAGGTGCATCCGTTTATTTTAATATTTTTTAAAATAATATTTGAAACGACATTTTACATTGTTTCCCCCAAATGGGCCATCTTCCAAAAATGTGTTTGGGAAGCTCCAACCGAGTTGCCATTTATATGCGTACTACAACTGCAGAAGCAAAACAAGTACATAAGCAAAATGACTATGGGACCTTCTGCCATTAGAGCAAAACATCTCTCCTCATTTTTCTGAAGCTAGATTACAGGATCTCTTTATCAAGTGTCTATACCATACTTAATAATAGAAAAGAAAAAGAGATATTGTTGTATTGTTCACATCGTGGTGCATCTCAGCAAGAACAATGAGAAGGCCAACAATGCGCGCAGGCACATGTTCACTAAACAAAAGATTATATTAAAAGATGTTCCATGATATATTAAAAGATTATGTCATAAATAAAATAAGGGAATGCAGTTCACATGTTTACTAAACAATGCAGCTGCCACTGCATCAGAACTGAAATGCTACCGACAGAGTGACAGGCACGATATTTAATCATGATTCATGATACCATCTATAGCAGAAAGATGTGCATCACTTTGGACATACATTTTGGCCTTTGTTCTTTTCAGCGTATCATACCGTTGCATATTACTGTAGCAAATTTTGTTATTTTTATATAGCCTATATGTTGTTATAATTTGCGACGGTTTATTCGTGACTTTTAGTAGTCCTTCCAAAGATTCCAAAACTATTTTTTAATTGTTTTTTTATAATCTTTAGACCTCATTTTGAGGGCTCTCAAATTTGCTACAGTAATACGCAAACGCAATGATAGCTGAAAAGAACAAGGCCTTTATTAAAGTACAAAGAACAAAATTGTAGTTTTTTAGATTCTACTAGGAGAGAAGATACCAGGAAGAGTTAACTGCATATGAAGCTTCGCAAAAAACAAAAAACAAAAAAAAACTGCATATGAAGGAAAAAAAATAGTGTTAAAATTGCACGAAGTCAGTTCTCTCGATCCACTTTAGTTTTATTAATGTTATTTCTCTAGCTATGTCCCCGTAAAAAAAATCATATGAGTTAGATTAACCCGCATAGAAATCGTTCCTATTTTTTTAATTTTGTTTTTGCAGATCCATCCTACAAGCGCGGACGAGTGGTAGAGAGTGCAGACTAACGAGCTTCTTACGTGGCCCATTCTACTCTTAGCCCAGAAATTAAACGGGCCAAAAATTTATCTCGCTACCGTCGAAGGCCCAAACCACCCGTTTCTCAACCCCCACGGATTGCAGCGAGTCGCGGCAAATCAACCTACGGCTCCACGACGAGTCGACGAGTCCACGGCTCACGCAGCATGGCTCCACGAGCGCATGGCTCCCACACGGCAAAAGGCTACAGCATTTCATTACCTCCATGGAGTACGGCGAGTCGCCGTCGCCGTCGGCGTGGGACCCCAGCCTCCGCCCGCCTCCGCCGCCGGCTCCGGCTGCCGTCGATGCGGCGGCGGCGACGACGACGACGGCGGCGAGGAGGAGCGATCGCGAGACTGGAGCCATCATGAGGCGATTGACGGAGGCGCGCGGCCGGAGCTAGCCCTCGCCGGCGCCGGAGTGGTGGGCGCTCCTCTGTGGCCTCGGCGTCTCGCGGAGGTGTGGCCGGATTAGCGCTTCTAGTGGAGGGCGCTGGGGCGGGCGGGACGGGATATGTAGGCGAGCCGAGCGAGCAGCGCCGCTGGTTTGACCGCGGAGGCAAGCGCCAAGGCCGCGCGCGTCACCGTCGGCGTCGGCGTCGGAGTCGCCTCGCCAGAATCAGAGGAAGATATCGCCCAAGAAACCGAGCAATATAAAAAAAATTTAGAATAATAAAAATATCGTCGGCTCCGTCGTCTCGTCCGCCTCCACCTCCACCGGAGACGCGCGCGCGCGCGTGGGTGGGTGGGGATGGGAACGTGTGAGCCCGAGGGCCCCCGGGGTCCCTGACACGTGGGCCCTGACGGGACGACGCTCTTTGTCGGCGAGCGAGCTAGGGGGGTGAGGTCATCATCATGTGAGTCGCTGCCGCTGTGGATTTGAGATGTGACCTGTCTGTCCGTTGCTGCGGCGGTTATCTTTTCCCTGGAGCCTGGAGGCTGGAGGTTTCGCAGCTCGCATGCGTATACAGTCACGTGCTAATTGCCAGGACGTCGATGTCGATCTCCTCGTGTTCCCCGCCGGCCGGCGGCGAGACGCCGACGTGTGCCCGGCCGTCTTCGCGCCGTCGAGTACACCGGAAGGACCGGCCCGCGCATGCACACGCCCGGCTTTGCCGATGACTCCAACTCGGCTGGCCGTGGGAGCTGGGACGCATTGCAGGAGCCTCGAACAAGGCTTCTTGTTAACCTTTTTTTCAAAGGAAAAAAATAACACTAGTCGAGGACTTGAGGTTGTCGATTGTTTCGTTCCTATTTTTGGGTTAGTGTCGTGGGTCCCGGTGTAGTAGTCTTGCTTGTAGACCCGAGAAAACACGTATGGTGTTTGGTTGCATGTATATCCTGTTGAGCAAAGCCTTGCATATAAAAATTCATTGAGTGAGTAGATTTGGCTTTAGATGGAAAGGATTCAATTCTTGCTTCCAGTTAGGTCGACTCCCGGGTAACATATGATTTTTGGTGCCTTCAAAAAGTTACTAATGATTAAAATTTTACGGTAAAATGCAATAGGGTTGGACTTGAGGACGGATGTCCGATTAAAAAGTTTTTGTCGAACGCCACGTCAGTCTGCTCGGCCCAACTGCGGTATCACACGGGAGTGAGCAAAAGACATAGCAAGCCCACCAGACTTTTGCATGTGATGATGTCAACTGACGTCAGGGAAGATTCTATTTTTTGTTTTTCTTTCGGCAGCCATAATTTTTGACTGGGTGCTTCAATGCACGAACCGTTTGCACCGCTGCGTTCCTCGCATTTTTTACGAACAAAACAAGACCAATGTTGCTATAAAAAAGCTACTGAAACAATTTGTTATCCTAATGAAATAATTACTTTTGCCTGTCGAAACAATATGGCTAGCCTGCTGAAACAATTACTTTTGCCTAGTGGACGTATAACCAAGTGAAACAGTTGGTTTAACCTATTGGAACAATATATATATAGCATGCTAAAACAATTGGTTTAACCTATTGGAACAATATATATAGCCTAATGAAACAACTAGTTTAAGTAGCATATTGAAACAATTTATCTAGCCTGATGAAATAATTTGTACAGCCTGTTGGAACAATATGTTTGGCATGTTGAAACAATTAGTTTAGCCTGTTGGAACAATCTATCTAATTTGTTAAAACAATTTGTACAGCCTATTGGAACAATATTTTTGGCCTGTTGGAAGAATTAGTTTAGCCTACTAGAACAATATGTCTAGGCAAGTGCAACAATTAGTTTTTTATATTGGAACAATATGTCTAGCCTGCTGAAACAATTTGTTTAGCCTATTGAAAATAATCTGTATAGACTGTTGAAACAATTTGGCTAATGAAAATAATTAAAAATTAAAAAATTAAAAAGTATTTAAAATGACTTTATTAGGATTTTAGATGAATTATGAAATTTGTTCGATGCATTTTGGACTCCATATGAAATAGAGACAAAAATGAGAAATTTAAATAGCAAAAAATGAACTGCTCGTTTTTTTGCTAGCAGCGACATCAGCGAGCGAGGGCACGTGCGTTGCTGGGCCACGCTTTTGGGCTGCTGGACGCCCGGTGGGAAGCATTACCGAATGCAATGTCTAAAAACCTTTAAACTATGTATATGTTAAAATTCAAACTTTCGTATCAACCTTGTTTATTTTCAAAATCATTAAAATCAATTTGATGGTTTGTGCAAAGCTCATACATATAAAAAGAAAGAAGATATGGTATATGCTAAATGATTGGCATGATCTATTTTCAAAATTTGTGTTAGGCAGGACACTAGTTGCTTGCAGTCTCGAGACCCTAAGTTTTGGTTTTCGCTCTTGTTAAACTCAAATAAAAATACATTTTCGTGTTGCAGTATTTGGCCAGATGACATATTCAAACCGAGCAATATGTACTTTGCTTTATGTAACAAGTCATATTGATAATATGTAAGAAATGGTTCGACCAGCTTGTTTATATATGACTATGCAATAGCAAGACAGATTCGGTTAGCGCTGATAGAAGAGCAATCAGGTTAACATGTGGGTATCAGTAGCTGTGACGAAACAGTGTCAATAAAACGATTGATTTTGATCCTTGTAGCATGTATCTGCACGATTGGGGTGGCATCCAAATCAGGGACAAAATATATACAGTTCCAGACTGAAAGAACACAATCACCGCTGTACTGTTGACTGCCACGTACGTATATGCTAGATATTTTAAACCTGTTCATGCTCCTGTCGTATTATCGAGTGTGACATCCTAGTCAACCATGTAGGATTAGATGCATCGATTGCACTTGTTGCAGGAATTATTTGCACTATCCTATATGTCAATTGTGCTTCGAGATCTATATCACATATAAAAAAGAACTCTCTTATTCAAATTGGCGCACATAGTCCTTTAGAGAATCCAGGTTTTTATTACCCGCTTTGGTGCTGATGGCAAGAAAAAGAAAAAAAGAAGGAGAATGTGCTCTATGAACAGGCTTCGAATATTTTTCTAGGACAGAGGAGAGGGTTCCCAACGCTGCAATTTCACGGAGGACGAGATTGATAGGAAAGAACATGACTTGGGTCTTGTTTGTTTTAGCTTAAAGTTGTGTTGAATTTTACTTTAGCAAATTTGTGACCCAATCAAAAGATGTTTTAAAGTATTCAAAAAATTATGAAAAAAAATATTTTACGAACTGTAAGAAGAAATATTTAAAACCCCATAAAAATGACTACAAAATATTACACCATTTGACTTATATAAAAATAACAAATTTTCATTTAATTTAATTTAATCTGAAACAAACGAGACCTTGATCAAATTCAAATATCCTTTATCCGCTTTGGTGAGGATGGTGAGAAAGGGGGTGCGGCGATGAAGGAAGGAGGATGAGAATAAGGAAGGAGACAGTGTGGCATGGGAATGGTGGAACAATGTAGTGTTGAATCATAGGGTCGTCTTCCATTCAGGAGCTCCAACACAGCTAGCAGTGGAAACAAGTCGAGTCTGCTGGGCTTGCTCAAGCTGACTTTGCTGGACTCGTCTTGGCTTGCTCAGATGGCCGAGCTAAAAAGCCAACTTAGCTCGGGCTCATAAAAGCTCGCGAGCTGCTAGTGGCTCGTTCGGTAGAAACCTTAGCATTTAGAATTTGAGAGCAACACCTACTAGGAGGCAGTTTCACCATCGTCGTTGTTGCATGGTGCTGTCATTTTCACCACCGTTGCCGCATGATTTCACCATCATCGTCTCTGTACAGTCCCACCATCGAATGCCGCGAGGGGTCCACCAGTTAAAGAGGAAAGAGGGAAGTTTTTGAACAATAAGAAAGTGGAATTAAGAAAAGCATGATATTGCAAAACTAAACCTTCGAAAAATAAACAACATTTGATCTTATCTCTGAATATTTCCAAAAAGATATTACTTTGATTTCCTTGAAATTGAAAAGCGTTCCTAGATCTTATTTATTTATGCAAAAATCCTTTTTTGAAAACCAGAGTTTTTTGTCGGTGTGCTGAAAATCAATTTGCCACCGCAACAAATATATATTTTTGCGAGGCCAAAGATATCCCCTTTCTTTTTTCTAGCGGGTTAGACATTCCTTGAGGATCTGATGAGTGTGCCGACACAAGGATTTTTATCTTGGTTCGGGCCTCCCATATTTATGTGGGCAATTGTTAGGATGTGCAGTTACAGGGGATTTTACATGAAGAAGTTACATGTGGTAAGAGTTTACAAGACTCTTGAGTGGAACTCAATGAGCTTGTTGGGAATATATAGTTCTCTGTCTAACTTGGTGGTTTTACGAGGCTTGAATTGATCTATCTTATTTGGTGTGGCTTGACTCGTGTCTCATGCGACCCCTCCTTTTCTCCTTCCTCTTGGAGGGTGCTTATATAACGTTCCTTGTCTTATAAGGATGTAGATAACCGTTTTGAGCAGATACCTATCTTGTCGTCTGACATGGTGTGTCAGGCTGAGAATATCCTTTCTTATCTTGTTTCAATGGTAGCAAGGCCTTCGTGACAGTCGGGTAGGATACTTCGCTTTTTGCTTAAATTTCCTTTAGGATACTTCGCTTTTTGCTTAAATTTCCTTCCTAATTGTGTTTGGGAAGTCATTCGTGGCAACCTGCTCAGCTGATAAGCCATTTGGATGACTATGCGATGAAGTCCCTCGGTCATAGTATATCGGGGGGTCATTTTGTGTTGTCCCGCTAGGATTACGCACTACTTGGATGACTATGAGATGAAGCTCACACGGTCATAGTATTTTGAGGAGTCATGTTGTAATGACCCACTAGGCTAACACGGTTCTCAGATGAAGCATAGTACGACTAATTTTTTTAGTGGCCACGTTTCAATGGTTGTTTATGAGTCACCTATTTGTGTCTTGCTTGATTGTTGTGCGGGTAAGATGGTTCATCTTGTGCAAAGAGGGGTGCCTTGGATAGGCTTGTGAGTCGAGTGTATTACATTTCTTTGAGAATTGTCTCGGGGGTGCTTATGTCTTGGGGGTGTAGTCCAATGCCCGACAACAGTGTTTACACGTGCATACTTGTTTTGCATAAACATCCAATTGTGATTTCATCATCTTTTTACGTAAAATTGTGCTTCGGGTTACGGGGAAAATGAAGTTTTTACATAATGCCATTATAAGTTTCCTTTCTCAAAAATGTCATTATGAACACAAAATATTATAGATACAATTATTTAGAGCAATTGATTTCAAACATGCCCTAAAACATGTCCTGATATACAATGAGACATATAGGCTTCGCATGTCATACACTCTCGTTTCTTTTTTCGTTCTTCTTCCTTCCTCTTTATCCCAACCCTTGTTTCCCAACTCCAGCTAGCCTACGGCGAGGCAGCGTACATCTCGACATGGACCACGTTGGATCTCACACACGAGTGGCCGCGATGGTGACACGCCTAGTTGAGTGTCCACAATGGCGACGAGCATGGGGATGAGCGGCGCACAGAGCGAAAGAAATGTTTTGGATGTATTCAAAAAGAAGTAAGGAGCACCAGGTTTAGAAGGAAAGATCGGACCTTGCTCCGACCTTATTCTTCATCTCTTTACCTCTACCTATTTTATTTATAGCAAATAAATTACGTAATACATGTTTGATTACTGCCTTCCGCACTTTTCGTAGGTTAACCAAACTATTAGACCTTCCCTGTCCACCCTTAAAACTTTTAGATATGCCTAGCTAGCTAAAACAACCTATCAAGAAAGTGGTGGCTTGCGGGCAGTGGGCATGGCGGGTGAGTGTGGCTGGGGATGGCGAGCTCCTCTACGTAGATCTGATCAAAGGAAGCCTAACTCGGCAACCAGGCCTAAACTTGGGCCGAAAAGGCCCGGCCCAGCCGTACCATTGGGCCAGGCTTGGGCCTCAATCTGTAGCTCGGTCGTCGGGCCGGGCCAAGCCCGGGCCCTTTTTTCATGATTTAAGCCGTGGCCGGGCTGGGCCGTTGGGCTTCAGGCCAAGCTCAGGCCCGATTTTTGGGCCCAACGCATCGGGCCGAGTTGGGCTCGGGTCTGGTTCCACGGGACTAAGTTTTTCCAAGCCTGGCCCGACCCGACGTTTGATCAGGTTTGCCTCTAGGCAAGGTCACGATGGTGGATACTGGATGGCAAAGGCGACACTATGTGAGATGGAAGGAGGAACGAGGAAGAAGAAAGAAAGAAAGTAGGACCTAATATGCGGCGGATTGTGAGCACATATTTTGAGTTGGCATATGACCTAACCGTCACGTTTAAAATTAAAGTCTAAAAAATGGCATCTATAATATTTCAGGATTTATAACGGTATTTCACAGGGAAGAATGGTGTGTGTGTAAAAAAAAAAGCAGTCCTAGAAATCCCATTTTTTTCGCGTCCCGCTCGCTGCTGCGGCTCGGGGACGGCGAACTAGGGTTTAGCGAGCTCGCCCCCTCCTAAGGTGCTGCAGGTGGCGGCATTCCTAGGGGGCGGTGGAGTCTGCGAAGTTGGGCTGGGGTCTGGTGTTTGGAGAAGGATTGTGGTGTGCTTCCCCGTCGGAGTGACGAGGCAGCAGGCAGGCAAGAGGCTGTGGTTTGGACATGAGCAATAAGCAATCTCCTCCCCGTCGAGTTTCCCCTCCATAAGGTCTGGTTCGGGGTGACAAAGGGGCGAGCTAGGGCTCGTAGCCCACCCTTGGCCTGCCGAGTGGGGGAGCAAAATCGGGGACGGGAGTAGTGTCGGACTGGATTGCAAAAGGAAAGCGTGGCAAGCCAGGGTCATCCTCTGGGCTGCTGGATGGGGTCTCTCCTGAGGCAAGGGAGGGGACTGTGGTGGGGGAAGAACAGGGTGAAGCAGAAGAGGTGAGATCAATGTTAGGAAGAATGAAGCTTACAGCGAGGGAAGCAAAAACCTGGGTGCTCGAGGCACCGCAGGAAGAGAAGGAGAAGACAATCCATGCTCTGGTAGGTAAGGTTTTGACCTCGAGCCCCTTGGGAGTTCACTCGATTCTTGGGGCAATGAGACCTGCTTGGGGTAATCCTAGGGGGCTAGAATTGAGGATGGTGGGGGACAATGTGTTTGTTGCTGAATTTGACCTTGAATCAGACAAGATCAGGGCTTTGAATGGGTCACCTTGGTCTATGGGCTGATTTGCTGTTGTCAAGCAGGCAATTCTTTTGCAGGAGTATGATCGGAGTCTTTTGCCCACGGAGATCACTTTTGATTACTTGTCTATTTGGATCCAAATCAAGAATTTGCCGATTGGCCTAAGAAGTGGAAGCTGGGGCAGGAAAATAGCTGCTCTTGTTGGTGAGGTGGAAAAGATTCAAGAAAATGATAAAGGAAAATTGATAGGCAAGGACCCAGTGGCGGATCCAGGACTAAAATTAAGCCTGGGCACAACTAAGTGAAGGATAAGTACCTAACCGAGCTAACAATACAAACAAGTCATGTTAAAATTCAATGCGGCTGTCGTATGATCATTAACTATCAAAGTGGAATGGTGGACATCTTCGGAAATCAATAACAATAAATAAAAAAGAACCAAAGAATATGATTTTTGGGTAAGGTAAAGGTGTTGGATCGGTGTTATATTGAAAACTTCCCCCAAATAACACCACCCTGTGAAGGAGAAAAGTTTTCGCGTCCCGCTCGCTGCTGTGGCGCTGGGGACGGCGAACTAGGGTTTTGCGAGCTGGACTTTGGTAGGGGAGCTGGCTTCGAGCTCGCCTCCTTCTAAGGTGCTGCAGGTGGCGGCAGTCCCAGGGGGCGGTGGAGTCTGCAGAGTGGGCTGGGGTCTGGAGATTGGAGAAGGATTGCGGTGTGCTTCCCCGGCGGAGCGACGAGGCAGCAGGCAGGCAAGGGGCTGAGGTTTGGACATGAGCAGTAAGCAATCCCCTCCCCGTCGAGATTCCCCTCCACAAGGTCTGGTTCGGGGTGAAAAAGGGGCGAGCCAGGGCTCGCTGCCCACCCTTGGCCTGCCGAGTGGGGGAGCCAAGTCGGGGACGGGAGTAGTGTCGGATTGGAATGCAAAAGGAAAGCGTGGCAAGCCAGGGTCGTCCTCTGGGCTGCAGGATGGAGTCTCTCCTGAGGCGAGGGAGGGGACTGTGGTGGGGGAATAACAGGGTGAAGCAGAAGAGGTGAGATCGATGTTAGGAAGAATGAAGCTTACAGCGAGGGAAGCAAAAACCTGGGTGCTTGAGGCACCGCACGAAGAGAAGGAGAAGACAATCCATGCTCTGGTAGGTAGGTTTTGACCTTGAGCCCCTTGGGAGTTCACTCGATTCTTGGGGCAATGAGACCTGCTTGGGGTAATCCTAGGGGGCTGGAATTGAGGATGGTGGGGGACAATGTGTTTGTTGCTGAATTTGACCTTGAATCAGACAAGGTCAGGGCTTTGAATGGGTCACCTTGGTCTATGGGCAGATTTGCTGTTGGCAAGCAGGCAATTCTTTTGCAGGAGTATGATCAGAGTCTTTTACCCACGGAGATCACTTTTGATTATTTGTCTATTTGGATCCAAATCAAGAATTTGCCGATTGGCCTAAGGAGCGGAAGCTGGGGCAGGAAAATAGCTGCTCTCGTTGGTGAGGTGGAAAAGATACAGGAAAATGATAAAGGAAAATTGATAGGCAAGGACCTAAGAGCCCGGGTAAAGATCCAAATCAAAGAACAGCTGCTACGGGGCTTGAGTCTTGTTTGCCCTGGTAGGAAAAAGGAGGACTGGTTTAAAGTAGTATATGAGAAGGTGCCTTATTACTGTTTTAATTGTGGGGTGTTTGGTCACTCTGAGCTTGACTGTCTAGAACCTTTAAATAAGGATGGAAATGGGCTCCGTTATGATGAATCTCTTAGGGCAGTGGAGGAAAGGAGGAATTTTGTGCAGGGCGACTGGCCGGGAAGAGGGGAAAGCAGTTCGAGAAGGTCCAATAGTTCTAGTAAATGTTCGGATCCAGGTGTGAGAGATAAGGAGGAGGGCGAAGAGGGTGGAAAAGGGGCAAATCAGGGGGAACAAACTGCTGATTTTGAGGAAGTTTCTTCCCCTATCAAGGCAAGTGGAAAGGAAAAGCAGTTGCGCAAGGTAGTCTCAATAGGAAAGGAATTATTTCCGGACATGTGTAGAGGGGATCTCACTGGTTCTAGGAAAAGAAAGCCAGCTGATGTTAGTGAGGTTGTAAGTGGTGGAAAATCAAAGCAGCTCTTGCTAACCTTTGGTGAGGGGAATTTATCTGACCGGGAAGATGTTCATGACAGCATGTGGGAGGATGGACAAGGGGAGCCAAAGGGTGATGTAAAAGGAGGTACTCAGAAAGCTAAGAAGTTGAACGCGGGGCTGCCTGGACAGCCCTGCGCCCAAAGATGAGGATAATAGATTGGAACTGCCGGGGGCTTGGGAACCGGCCGGCAGTTCGGGGGCTTCTGGACCTTCAAAAGCATGAAGATCCCGATGTCCTTTTTCTTTGCGAAACAAAAAAATCAGCAAAGGACATGGAGTTTTTCAGGTGGCGGTTGCATATGCCAGGCATGTTGGCGAGGGATAGCAGAGGCAAGAGCGGTGGTCTGGCTCTTCTTTGGAAAAGGGATGTTAACATAGACCTTCTAAGTTGGTCGAATTCGCATATAGATGTGGAGATTCTCAACCGAAATGGGCAGAATTGGAGATTCACGGGGATTTATGGAGAACCGGACCCGAATAAGAGGGAACTTACGGCAAAACGGTTGAGAGTGTTGAGGAATCATTCAGATCTGCCATGGCTATGTATGGGGGATTTCAATGAGATCTTGTTTCAATGGGAAAAGGAAGGGGGTCAGCCTAAGGTTCAATCTCATATGGATAGATTCCGAGAGGCGCTTGAACATTGTGAGCTGTCTGAGGTCCCTTTTAGGGGGGGACCTATTCACTTGGTCCAACAATAGCCAATGGGCGCACAAACATATCAGGGAGAGACTTGATAGAGCTGTGGCCAATCCAAGCTGGTTTGCTTTGTTTCAGAAGGCTGAGGTAAAGCACTGCGAGTTCAGACACTCTGATCATCGTCCTTTATCCTTATACAGTGATGGAGTCTTAAAATGGGGCAAGAACAAGAGGGTCAAGCGGCGCTTTAAGTTCGAAGCAATGTGGGTTGGAGAGGAAGGCTGCGAGAAGAAAATTGAGGAGGCCTGGAATGCTACCAATGAGGAAACATGTGTGAATTCTAGGATCAGAAGAGTAGCAACAGCCTTAAAGAAATGAGATAGGCTGAACAAAGGCGATGACCTAAAGCAAATTAATGTGTTGAAAGGGGAATTAGAGAGTGTTAGATCAAATCAGATATCCCAGGAGAATCTGAATAGGCTTCAGGTGGTGAAGTATAAATTGGAAAAGCTGGAGATTAAAAGAGATACTTACCGGAGGCAAAGAAGTCATGCATCTTGGGTGCAACAAGGGGATAGGAACACAAAGTATTTCCATGCTGTAGCATCCGAAAGGAGGAAGTCCAATATGCTCACCAGATTAAGAAATGATCATGATGCTTGGGTCGAAGGAGAGGAGAATATTGCCAAGTTGGTCTTTAGAGCTTACAAGGAGCTCTTTACAAAAGGAAATCTGGACATGGGGAACCAGTTCGTTGGCCAAGTGCAACCTAAGGTGTCTGTAGCTATGAATGATATGCTTCTAGGAGAATTCACCGAGGAGGAGATCAAAGGTGCTCTTTTTAAGATGGGAGATCTAAAAGCCCCTGGCCCGGACGGAATGCCAGCCATCTTCTACAAAAAGTACTGGCATGTTGTTGGGGAGAGAGTGATACAAGAGGTGTTGGGGGTGCTGAATGGGGATCCGATTCCTGATAAGTGGAATGATACAGAAATTATGCTGATTCCAAAAGTTCCAAGCCCGGAAAAAGTAAAAGACCTCAGACCAATTAGCCTCTGCAATGTGGTCTACAAGATTGTGGCAAAGGTACTCGCAAATAGGCTGAAAATTGTCCTCCCAAATATCATATCGCCTACTGATGTGACCATGTCCATCATAGGTATGACCAACACTACCTCAATGTGGTGGTCATCAAGATTTCTGTTAACTACTTCGCCAGCACGTACGTCGACAAGTTTTCAATCGACTACTTCATCTTCGGCCTATTCATCTACGACAAGTTGGCAACACTTCACGGCATCTTCTACATCATCTACATCAACTATGGTGCCATCATCAACTATATGGCATCATCGACCTGCACCATGGCCAGGTCGCGTGCACAGCCGGCAATCTCATCATGCTGATATTGCGTTGTCGCCGCCGGCAGTTCGGCCTCCACCGTGGCCACCTCCCCATGCTCAAGACGTATTCAAGGAAGGCGCATCTCCACCTCTTCGGCACCCTCTGGTCCCACAAGTCACGTCCTTGCAAGGCCGGCTCAAGAAAGAGCCCAATTTGTCCACGAGTCCGGTTCGGCCATTTCCGTGCACTCAACTTAAAACGGATGCCCTGACCTCATACGGACTCCGTTTTGGACGTTCTTGGTATGCACGGATAAGCCCTCGACGAGATCTTTCCAACGGATCCAGTCCCATGTCCAAATTCCTTATAGATCAGCGGGAATCGTCGAAACAATATTGCGACCAGAATCTGCCGGGATCTGTCGGGCGCTGCGCCGCTCCACTTTGGGCCCATGGCCCATGTACCCTAGGGGCTGCGCCCCAAACCCTAGCCGTCGCTATAAATTCAGTAGCCGTCGCTAGTTTAGACTTGGGTTTTGCTTAGATTGTTCTGCCGTTGCAGCTTCGCCGTTTACCGGTTTGCGGAACCCCAACTTGTGTGCTTAATCGGTAATCTGTAATATTGAGATTGCATCTACCGTGTTCTTGCTCGTGTTCTCGATTCGCTTGCAGGAATTAACCTTCGTGGTGAGGTCAACCGTGTCTTGGCGTGGTTGATAACGAACGGAGACAGTGGTGTAGCGATTGCAGGCCTAGATCTAATCTGATTGGAAGCCGGATCATTAACGTCGAGTTCTCCACCAATCGTGTTTACCCATACCTGTCGGAAGATCGGGACCCCCGTCCCCATCACCTACTCAAAGTGCTTTTGTCCCGGGGAGGTCTATCACTGATAATGTTCTTCTAGCAGTAGAAACAATACATTTTTTGGGAAAAAAGAAGGGGAAGCAGGGTTGTGCGGCAGTTAAAGTGGATATGTCAAAAGCATACGACCGTGTTGAGTTGGATTTCTTAGAGAAGATGATGCAAAATTTGGGCTTCCAAACCAGATGGATTGATCTCATAATGAAATGTGTTACGACGGTGAGGTATAAAGTTAAAGTCAATTCCACACTCACTGACATGATCATTCCTAGTGGAGGGCTTCGGCAGGGGGATCCCCTTTCCCCCTACCTTTTTGTTATCTGTGCCGAGGCTCTCTCTACAGCAATCAATGCTGCTCAGGAGCAGGGAAGGCTGAAGGGCATCAAGCTAGGAAGGGATTCTCCTCCCCTCACGCATCTTCTTTTTGCTGATGATTCTTTGTTCATGATGCATGTGGATTCTAGTGAGGCCAACACCATGAGAGAAATTCTTTTACACTATGAGGCAAGCTCGGGGCAGACCATTAACAGGGACAAATCAGCCATACTATTTAGCACAAACATAGCCCAAGGGCAGAAGGACAACTTCATGGGAAGATTAGGGATGCACATTGAAGCTTTCAATGAGAAGTACCTTGGTTTACCAACTATGCTAGGCAACTCGAAAAAACAAGCTTCTGAGTACTTAAGGGACAGAATTTGGGGGAAAGTCCAAGGGTGGAAAGAGAAGATGCTTTCAAAAGCAGGAAAAGAAACCTTGATCAAGGCGGTAGTGCAGGCGATGCCTAGTTATGCAATGTCACGTTTTTATCTTACAAAAACCCTTTGTGACAGCTTCACATCCCAAAGCCTGAGATTTTGGTGGGGCCAACAGGACAACGAAAACAAAATTCATTGGTAGGAAAGGAAAAGATGCTTATGACAAAAGCCATTGGAGGAATGGGGTTCAGGGATCTGCATGCGTTCAACCTGGCCATGTTGGCAAAACAAGGGTGGAGGTTGCTTCAAAATCCTGATTCTCTATGTGCCACCATCCTAAAAAGTCTTTACTTCGCAGACGCTAGTGTTTTGAATGCAACAAGCAAGAAAGGCATGTCTTACAGTTGGAGTAGCATCCTTAAAGGAATTCAGCTTCTGAAAAAAGGTATCATCTGGAGAGTTGGGGATGGTACTTCCATCAATATTTGGGATGACCCATGGATTCCTAGAGAAGGAAATTTGCGGGTTAACACAGCCCGGAGGGGCTGCATCATCAATAAAGTGGGTGATTTAATCGATCATGGTCGGGCTGTTGGGATGGTGATTTAGTGGATAGTATCTTCGACCAGGAGGAAGCCCATATCATCAAATGTTTGCCTATCCAAGGGCAGAATGAGGACTTTCTAGCGTGGCAGCCAGATCCAAAAGGAATTTTTACCGTCAAGTCGGCCTACCATCTCTTTGTTAGAAGTCATATTCAAGAGCAGGGGATGGTGGGATCTTCCTCGAGTAATGGTGGTGGTGGAATTTGGTCCAGGTTGTGGAAACTTCAAGTCACGCCAAAGATAAAGCACTTCCTGTGGAGACTTGCTCACAATTCCCTTCCTCTTCTCCTGAATTTGAATCGCAGGGGTGTGGAGGTGGATACCCGCTGCTCTATGTGTCAAAGACTGGACGAGGATGGGGGTCATCTCTTTTTGAAATGCAAACAAGTTAAAAGAATTTGGAGGGAAGTTGGGCTGGAACATGTCAGAATGAAGCTAGTGTCGTGTACCTTCTCAATCAATGTGCTGGAAGAGGTGTTAAGTCTGGACTTGAAATCACAGATGACTACCTGTGTGGTGTTGTGGGTGTGGTGATTTGTTAGAAATAGAAAGTCTCAGGGTAACATGAGCATGTCTTTTGATCAGGTAATGCATACCATTGCTGAGAAATGCGCTGATTGCGAGAATCTTGGAAAGAATGAGTTTGGTAGCAAGGTTCAGATGCCGGAAATGAAGTGGAAGCCTCCTGATGAAGGTTATGTCAAAATTAAGACGGATGCAACTTTTAGGGCTGAAGATCACTCAGGTGGGTAGGGTGCTGTGGCTAGAGATGAGCATAGTCAAGCTATGTTTATGGCTGTTGGTCATCTGCAAAACGTTTGGAATGCTTCTCAAGCTGAAGCCATGGCTTACCTTATGGGTCTCTAAGTGGCTCAAGATGTGGGTTTAAACAGAGTGGCTCTCGAAACCGATGCAAAGAACTTGGCCTTGGCGATTGATTCCAAAGATGATTACAGAGGACAAGATGCGGTGATTGTTGAAGAGATAAGGAGCAGAATTATCCTAAGTTTTGACCAAGTGCGAGTGACTTTCTGTTCTCGCAATTGCAATTCAGTGGCGGATAAGCTGGTTGGATTGGGGTCTTCTACCATCCAGGAGACCCCAATCGTGTGGCTGGAGGATTTCCCCGTTTCTGTTCAGGAATTGGCGGCCGATATGCACGGTCGCATCTGAAAAAAAAAAAAAAAAAAAAACCCTCAAAAAAAAGAAGAAGTAGATAACACTTGCAAAATAGCGGCCGCCGCCTCCATTCCCGTGGCCGGCGAGCCTCCAGCCCCGTCGCCGTCGAGCCTCCCGCCCCGTGGCCGGCGAGCCGCCTCAAGCCCCGTCGCCGGCGGGCCGCCTCCAGCCCCGTCGCCGTCGAGCCTCCCGCCCCGTGGCCGGCGAGCGGCCTCAAGCCCCGTCGTCGGAGACAAAGCCAGCTCAAACTGATTCAGGGGGGTAATCTATCTGGTTTGCACAGTTTAGGGGGTTAAATTTCTGGTTTTAGAGTTCAGGGGGTATTCTATACTAAGGCAATAGTTCAGGGGGTAATCTATACTTTTTCCAAAAAATAACGAGGGGCGGAGGGGCTGTGAGGAGAAAGCGGCGGCGGTCTCCGGCGAGGGAGCAGGAAGAATGGTGTTTGGCCGGAGCAAGTCGTCCTCATCCACGCAGCCGCCTTCGGCCGCTGCCTCTACGGCGGCGGCGGCTTGCTCGGAGCTGCGGGCCGCGTACCACGAGTGCTTCAACCGGTGGTACGCGGAGAAGTTCGCCAAGGGGCAGTGGCACAAGGACGACTGCGTCGGCGAGTGGCAGAAGTACCGGGCCTGCCTCGAGGTAAACCAAAGCCACCTCCGCGCCCTCTTACCCTTCTCGATTGCTTCGATTCGATCACTGATTTGCTATGCGCGGCGAAGATCCCACCAGTCCACCGTGTTTTCTTGGTTCTTGGAGGCCAAGATGTTCTGATGGGGGCTTCTGGAGGTGGTAATTTTTTCGGAGATAGAAATGCCTGATTGTGCTGGTCTTGTAATTTAGGCTGGGATTATTCTAGCAGGTTTATGTTCAGCGGCGAGATTTGGATTTGCTTTCTTAGAGGGTGTTAGTAGATGGCGTTGGCTCTGTAGCTTCTCGAATTGGAATGGTTAAAGGCGTTTTTTTGGATAACCTTCAGAAAAAGAAGAGATCGTTATGATGGCCAGCTGTTATGTTCCTCAATACTCAATGATCTGGAGTAGTGTAGTAGGATCGCGTTGAATATGTGACTTCTCGTGTCAGGCTTCCAAGATTGGCGCTATTGTGTGCAATGGCAGATGACAGTTATCATGTTACGAATTCAGTGTTTTGGTAAACGCACAAAGCTGGTTAATGGGGATGCTGTTTCTTGTGATTCATTCTTCATCCCCAGAAGGTTCTTGTCATCGTATTCATTTTAAATAGTAAAGCAATTAATTTTTGAAAGACTGCTAGTTTCATCACATTCACATGGCAAAGTAGTTCATCGCTATCCAGATTTAGGCCTTCTAAAACCATTGGCAATTGTCTTCCTCCTTGGTGGTGATTTGGTGGTACCATGACAGTTTGTAACCAAGTAATTATTTATTTATTTATTTTATTTTTTGCCTCAGGCTCATATGATTGTTTCTGTTTCACATTTTTCCCTCAGAGTTCCGTTTAATACTAATATGCTTACATGGAAGATTGAAAAAAAATTAAGATCATGACTTATTTCCATAGTGTAAACAACAAGTTTGTCTATTCCCTAAACCAGATGGTTATGTTACATTAAGCCAGATGACCAGATCTTTGGTTTATAGCTTCGTATTTTCAACTAGAGTGGCTATTAAAATATTATTATCGAGGATAAACATTCTTATTATTCAATTTCTACAATGAATTAATAAAATTCCTAACCAACTCGAAAATCGACCTATATTTGTGCTATTTTTCTGTTCGATTGTCTGTCGATGCTACTGTCCTAAAGTTTTTAGAGTACTTTTCAGAATAACTATGATGAGGAACTGATTTCGACAAATTCATGTTAATTGTTACAAAAACTTTGTCAATTTGGTGTTGTTCATCACAAATTCTGTGTTGTGCATTAAACAGTAAGCATGCTTCATTCTGTTTATAAGTTTCCTCTAAAGTCTTAGACATAATTTTGCATTTCACAGGTATTTAAGTTTAGGAAAATATATTTTAGTCCTTCTATGTTGCTCCCTTAGCTTAATTAGTGGCCAATCATTCCATTTTTTTGTTTGCAGGAACATTTAGAAGACAAACATCTCAGAAAAATCCTTCTGGACTCAGAAGCTCCTAATTATTATGCCCAGCTTGATGCTGATTCTTCATGCGGGCAAGACGCTAAATGACAGGCTAGGGCTAACCACATGGTGAAGTTTCTAGAACATGTATTTAGAATTTTAGATGTCCTCAATAGAGGAAAAACCATGTATTCAGAAATGCGCTCTGTTCCTGGAACATGTTGCAGTTCAGCATGAGATGCAATTTGTATGATTTACCAGGATCTGGTTGTACTCAAATTACTAAGTTAGATGACATGCTTATGCAATCTGCAATCCAAAAAAATTGGCAGTTATGTTTTTGTGATTGGGAGCATAAGTTCATGCTCAATCATTCTGATTGTCCAACCCCTGATTTTTTATGTTCGTTGTTTTGACAAGTTATAGGTTCCAGTATTTATGAAGAAAACAACAGCTTTCAAAACACCCTGTTTACATATTCAAAATAGTGCGTTTCATATTTCATGCAAGGCTTTGAGCAGAATTCACCTGTGACCACAAGGCATCCCTGATGCTGTATTTGGGTTGGCATATCTCACGACAGCGACATACTCTGGTTAGTGGCCTGTATCAGATACCTTGGCTTTTGTCAATCTTTGTGTAGTCAAAAGATGCCAAGGCTTCTTTGTACTCATAAATCTGATCCCTTGACGTGGCGGCAGACAAACTTGAAAGCAGCTCATCCCGGGAAGCTTCCTGGCAATTTACCATTCCCCTCCACAGTCCCAAGTCCAGAGCCAGAATTTTATCTCGTTCATGGCCAAGAAATCCAAGAACCAGTCTGCCAGAAGAGGTTCTCGTTCCTCTTCTTCCTCTGGTGCAGCTGACGTGGATCGCGCGCCATGGCTTCGACTGCTGACCTTCACCGTGCTCACCGCCCACTCAGCGTTCTCTGCATATCTGGCCAGAGACGATGCGAGGTTGATCGCCCTTGTCATCGTGGGCTACCTCTTGATGCTAGCACTACTGTTCTATGGCCTGCCTGTGCTCCAGAAGAGGGACTAAGGTGAGGCTGCAAGCATATCTCAACTCTCAAGCATAAACAGCTGTCCACATGCATCATCAGACCTGTTTTTTTCAATACTTTTCTTGCATAGTTTGGTCTTGTTGTTGGTGTTGTATACCACGCTGTATATGCTCATCAGTGTGGTGGTATTATTACTTATTAGATAATCTCATAATCCAACATACAGTTGTGTAAGCAGTTGGAAAATAGGTACAACTATGGAATACAGGATGATGTCCATATACACTTGCACTAACTGAGTCTTTACAATTATTATTATACATTTACTGATCTGAAATGCTTTCTTTGAATCTTTGTACGGTTTGTAACTTTGATCCCATTTTCTACTCAAATCTATGGTTTGGTGGTTGCCACTTTGAGGGGCATCTGATTTATCAGCAAATATAGTTTGGTGCGCAATCACTTGAACAGACAACCCTTTGAAGTCCATGGAATGAAAATATCCTTCTTAAATCGAAGTCTCCCTGTACAGTGTGGGAAGAAGACCAGAGCTTGAGAGACAAAGATATGCTTGTGATAATCAATACATCAGCATTGATAATGTAGGAAGTACAAACAGCTTGGAGACAGAGATTTATAGTTTTGAATGCTAGAAATATTATAATGTTTATGTTGTAAATACTTTTAGGTGGTTTTTTAGTATGGAAAATTACAAAAAGCCACTTGCAATATAGGGGGGTTTTTATATACCCACTTGTAAGAATTTTTATTCCAGTCACATACCCACAAATCTTATTTGTTTTTATATACCTACTTGTGAGCCACTTATACAATTGACCGTCCAATTTCAGGTTGTTGTCTAGGCTAATCGGCTCGCTAGTTTGGCTCACTTTCGGCGGGGTTTTTGTGGCGCCGTGCAGTCCATAGGCCCCACTAATCGCGCTGGTCGTGCAGCTCACACGTTATTGGCATTCGGCACTCGGTGGAGACAAGAGATGGAGGCGGCGCTTCGTGGGATCAGCGCAAGCTGCCGGAGCATCATGAGAAGAGGATCAACGCTGTGATGTTGGGCTTGTTCGTGGCGGCTAGGTGGCGGTCGTTAGAGCAACAGCACAAGATTGACGACATAATATAGCTTTCTGTTTTTAGTATCATGCAGAATAAAACCTATTGATGATTGAGCTAAATTTATAGTATGAATTGCTGTTAGCCGAAAGTGAGCTGAGCCAGCAAGCCGATTTGCCTAGCCAACGAGCCGAAATTGGACGGTCAACTGTACAAGTGGCTCCCAAGTAGGTATATGAAAACAAATAATATTTGTGGGTGTGTTACTAAAATAAAAGTTTGTTGCAGGTGGGTACATGAAAACCTCCCTATATTGCAAGTGGATTTTTGCAATTTTCCTTTTTATTGATCTGCCATTCACATGCTAATTCCATTGATATTTTCAGAACTGCAGCCATCCTTATTCCCAAAGTTATGTAAATTTAATCGAACAAGCCATATGATTAGTTGAAGCTTGTGTTCTCTATATTAATTTATTCGTTTACAAATAAGTTTGCAGTATAATTTGATAAGTATGTCATTAGCTAAATGATCTCTGAATTCCAGATGGCTTACTAGTCACTATTCAAATCACTGTCCCCATGTTTTCTGCCTCTTGATAGCACATAAGTTGTTCTTGATACTTCAACAATTTTGCGAACTGAAGATAATCACAAACAAAATACATTAGCATTTCAAATATAACCATGCACATAATAGTCGTGTGTTGACAAATATTACCTGAGATGCTTTGAGATCAAGTTCATCCCATTCAAAAGAAGGATTTGTACCTTCAACGATCCCGGCACCGGCATAAACTAAAGTGCTATGACCCTGGAATAAGACAGCTTTGTAACTACTTTTTGGATAAGGAAACAAAAAAAGACAAGTTTGAAAAAAAAAGTATTGCATCTCCCAATTGAATAGACCACTTGTCGAAACTATATAGTCTTGCTTACTTTTCCAAGAAGTGCTGATCTAATCCCAACTGCAAACTCACTCTCTGCTCCTCCGAACCAACCCACAGGCCCAGCATACATCCCGCGGTCAAAAATTTCTGTAAGCAGATCAGACAAATATCATTCAAAGGTTATTATATATAAATAAAATCTGATTGATACAACAAACATTTAATGTATACACTGGTAGGCAGATTTGAGGACAACACTGTAGCTGTAATATAGAAATATACCATGATCTCGTATGAATTGGCGTGCCTCTTCAGTGGGCAAACCACAAACAGCTGCGCTTGGATGAAGAGTATTTAGGATGTCAAACTGCAATGCCCAACACAAAGAATCAACATCGTACAATCCTAAACGAAGAAAAAAACTAATAGTATAAACGTATGGCACTGATAAAGGAAGGCCCAAATCATAGGCTACCTCATCGTCTTCGTTCCTCATTCTTGCAGCTAATTGAGCTGACAAGTGCTGTACTCTTGGAAGTTTCCGAAGAGCCTTGCTGGGATGGACAATAACCTCATCACATATCATCTGCAAATCAGATTACAGCCAGTGGTTGCATAAAACTGTAGTAAAATGTTCTTTTCCTGAAAAGACTTCTGCTGAGCACTAAGAGCAAAAAAAAACTACTTATCATATCTAAAAGATAGGAATGTAGAACCAACTTGCCTCAAGTTTTTCCTTTATGCTATCCCGTACTATAGTAAATTCAGTGTCCTCTTTGATGCTGCAAAACAACATTTATATTACCATTTGGTCAGTTTACTACAAGGTGTTGATATCACCATAAAAGTTCAGAAATAGGTTTATCTAATGATTATGGATACTAAGAAGGGAAAGAAACCTTAGAAGCAAATCCTGACCAATTTGAAAATCATTAGCTCTTGTTTTCCCCCTTGCTCGTGTACCAGCTAAAGCCTCGCTGGAAATGTTCAAGTATTTCCGGTGAAATAGTTGCTCTGGCTATTCAGAATGTTTGTGTAAAATTAGCATTAGTTATAAAAAAGTTACTCGTCATGGGTAGGCAAATATACAGATAAACCATGCAAAAAGTATATGCAAGAAATATTGTAATTACACGGTGAATTGACAAACACTATTTCCAACAGATGAACCATGCAAAAAGCATATGGAAGTGTTTTTAAGAATAGAATTGACATACACTATTTCCAACAAATGCAGGAGCATCAGGTGGTTGTATGCAGAACTGGTAGGCATTTTGGCCCTCAACCTGTGTACTCCAGAATCACAGAATGATCATCTAATAGACAATATAATATGATTTGCAAACATATGAAGGGGAGGACAACATACCTTTAAACAAGCTAACAGCTCCACAGGGTCGATGCAAGTATCAGTAATGTATCTGCTACATCTTGCTAGTACAACCTGCGGAGAAAAAAATTAGTGAGTAAAACGAATTTTTGAAAAGGTAAAAATAAATGAATACGGACAATAAAATCATTCCCATGAGTGTGTTCTCAAAAAATAAATTAAGTTCATAATAATTCAGTAAAATGTGCATTTGAGGAGAAAATGGAATGGCTCATGAACGATGTTCGGACCTAGGATTGACAAAAACAAATCTTCAGAATTGAACACCAATTGGTGAAAATAAGTTAATTTTTTAAACAAAGGGAAAATTAAATTATCATATTGGTAATGCCAGTTTGCACCTTTCTATTTTCTATGAAAGCATAATAGTAATTGATGTGAATGGATGGGTTACCTTTACTAAATCCCTGTGCCTCCCTTTGATCATTTGAAGAGCTTTAGTGACAGCGAGGTCCCAAGATGCCTTAGAAGGGACATGATTAAGATTTATGATAGTTGTCTGTAGGCTGGACTTGTTCACTGCCACAGAACAAGGTGATATCTGCACAAAGTACAGCATGTTGAGTTGTTTACAATTTTACATACATCTTCCACATCACAGAACTTGAAGAAAGAGAGAGCCATACCTTGTGCAGTGTTGACTGCAGCTCGTTCACAGCCTTCTGCCACGTCCAAGACAAGGAATCGTCCCACGCGATAGTCGTCGCAAGGACTGAGCTCTCCTCAAGCTCACTGAACTCAACCTGCGACGCAATTGACACACTTCACAGAGGTCAGTTCAGACTTCAGATTTCCATTCCATCCTGGTGGATCGATCACGGAGCAGCTTACCTGTGGAACGATGAAGTAGAACGATCCGTAGTCCTCCCACTCGACCGAGGCGTCGCTCGTCGCATCGAAGCGGATGGCGCCGTAGGCACGAATCATGGGGCAATCCCTTGAAAGAAATCTTTGATGAACATCAGTGCAGCAGCGTTAGTAACATTCAGCTATCACTGATCAGTAGCGAATTTTTTCTGAAAAGAAAACTGCCATCACTTAATTACCTTTTGATGGACATAATCTAAAAAACTTACCTTTTGATTGCACGCCAATCGCAGAGGGAGAAAGGCTCTGTCCCGCGGAAGAAGACGGCGGAGCCCACGCCGGCGACGCTCACCGGCTGCTGCCGCTGCTCGCTAAGGCCAGCGGTGCCGTTACCATTGCTGCCGCCAGCGAGGGCCGGGCGCTCGGGCAGCGGCGCCCGGGCGGAGAAGAAGCAGCGCGGGAGCGAGCTCTGCGCGTGCAGCCACTCGATGGCGTTCCCTCGCTGCCGGACCGGCACCTCGATGCGGATGATGCCCGACGGTGAGGCCGGCGGGTGGGTCTGGAGGGCGGCGACGGCGGCCTTGAGCTGCGCCACGGCTTCGTGCGGCTCCGCTGCGGGCGGCAGGGCGCGCGTCTCGCGCAGGCTCACAACGCCGCGCTCGCCGGCGCCGGCCGCGCAGCCGTTCATGGGCAGGGAGCACGACGGCCGGACCCATCGCCCGACCTGCGCACGTCAAGAGACACATAGCATCGGCATTGAACATTGCTAAACCATGGGATGGGACTGGGAGGAAGCGCTCAGGTTGCGTACGAGTCTCGCCGTCGTCGTCGTCGTCGTCGTCGACGTCGGGCAGGACGGGAGTAGGCGGCCGCAGGAGTACAGCGACGACGACGGCGGCGACGGCATTTGGGGGCCGTGTGTGCGGCCGTGACGCGGTTGCTGCGGCTGTGCGCGCGCGCGCGGCGCGGCCGTGAGGACAATGGGGAGGGAGGGAAGGAAGCAGGAGCGTGGTAGTCCACGTAGACGTTCCGTTCGCGAGGGAATGGAAAGACAAAGGGATAAGAGACGATTCCATGCGGATAAGTGGCATAACCGTGAATTCTATGTGACATGCACGGGCAAGGCACGTGACTAACTTTTTCTTTTCCTTTGTAGAAAAGATTAGGCAAGCCACCCAATCATTTTCATTGATACAGAAGAGAGCGCGCCACGTGAGGACAACACTATAGCGTAGATGGCAAACCACCCGGCGAAGAAACCCTCGCCTTTTACATAGACGTTGATGTGGTTGTCAGTGCTAGACGCCTGTGACACAAATCATCCTGCCGCAAACGTAGACGCCTGTGACACAAATTATCCTACCGCAAACCTAGCACGGCCGCAAACGTTTCATGGGTATTTCTAAAAATTCTACTGTTGTGCTCCATCCAAACATTCCACGCAACGTAAATGATCATTCCACCTTTTGAATGCTCTTCACCCCCCTCAACCCATCCCACCAATCAACTAGGGAGTAGACGGTGGGGATGACAATAAGTCTCGACTATAGCTGTTGATTGAGCAAAGACCATACCTGCCTAGCAAAGGAGCAGTGTAGTAGAAGGTGCGACACGAATTCGTTAGCTACTTTGCAAAGGGCACAGAGAGGAATGTGGCCAACCACAAGCCGCCAGTCTGTCCGCTATTAGCAAACGGTTCTAAATGGCTACCCACAGGAAGAAATGCCCTTTATGCTCCGCCCGCGCTTACCAAATCCACTCAAACCAATGATCTGGGAATGACCCTATGAACTGAGCTTCATATGTCGAGCTGGCGGAGTACAAGCCGTTGGAAGATATGCGCCATGAGATATTATCTTCATGCTCATATTGCATAACAATTTCCGCACGATCCTCCAGATATTGATGAACTCATCAATCTAGGCTACAATTTCTATTCGCCTTAGCGACGTGAGCCATGAACTAGTGACCAGGGCACTACGAACCGAAGGCCCTTGTCCATAGACCTATTCAGCATGAGGCTATAAGCGGTAGCGGCTTCCCCAAGGACCAAGGCGAGCACCAAAAGCTTGCCTTCTTACCATCGCCTAACTGAACCGAGGTGGCTGCTCTGAAGAGATCCATATCTGCACCAAAATGATAATGTTGAGTACCACCCCAAGATCATTGATGGGCACACCAGTTAAGCCAAAGCCAATGCAAACGAAGGGATTGATCGAAGCCGTCGATGTCTTTGACACCTAAACCATCCAACCTTTTGGTCATGCGTACTTTGCATCAATTGACAAGGAATTGATCTCCGTTGCTCTCCTGTTCGTCCTTCCAAAGAAAACTTTGCTTGATCCTATCAACTTTCCTGATTGCCCAAATTTCAAGCTTAAGAAGCAATGAGGTGATAAACTACCATTGGCATAAGAGTTGAATTAGCAAGAACAAGGTGCCCCGCTTTTGAAAGAATCTTGGCTTTCCAATTGGCTAGCTTAGCCCTTATTTTTTCAACCACCAACATGACGTCCACTACGGGAATCTCCCTCAATACCGAAGGCTGAAAACCCTCGCGATAAAACCGAAAGCCCTCGCGATTTACTATTCACGAGGGCCAGCCCTCGTGAATAGGTGCTCACGTCTGCTCCCCCGCAAATAACGATAAAACATGAGGGCACGGCCCCCGCGAATAATCGCGAGGGTTTTTTTCTGCCCTCGCGACTGACTGGTCTGGCAGTTTACCACGAGGGTCTCTCAGCCCTCGCGAAAAGCACGTGGGGCCCACGTTCCCTGGAGTGTGCAGGTGCCAGCCCCAAGCTATTCGCTAGGGCCACATGGCCCTCGCGAATAGCACCTGCCACTTATATTCGCTAGGGCCACAAGGCCCTCACGAATAGCCTCCATGCCCACTGCTATTCGCTAGGGCCACATGGCCCTCGCGAATAGGGTCTGTGCCCACTGCTAATCACGAGGGCTATGCGGCCCTAGCGAATAGTTGCGTCCTGTGGTTTGTTACGAGGGCCCGTTAGCCCTCGCGAATAAGTATATTCAGCAAAAAAAAAAGCTTTCAAATAT
>SPJY01003962.1:1048954-1063982 GCA_005191435.1 Raddia distichophylla
TCCTCGCGGTGATTACGGAGAAAAGGGGTGGCCGGAGAGGCGGTATTGACTTTGGGGGCGTGGCCGGCTTCGGACCGCGGGGCGCCGAGGTGTTTCGCCGGTGAGTCATCCGCGCGGGCGCGAGAGGCGGCGACGGCTTCCGTGCACCGGCGGCGGTACACGGCGCGGGCCACGTGCTGGGCGCGGCCTGGGCGCGAGGGCGCAGGCGCTGGGCGCGGGCGCGGGCACGGCGCGGGCGCGGCGCGAGGGCGCGCAGGCGAGGCGCTGGGCGTGGGCGCGGCGCGAGCGACGCGCTGGGCGCGGCCAGGGCAGGGCGGCGCAGACGCTGGGCGCGGGCACGGCTTGGGTGCGGCGCGCTGGGCGTGGGCGCACGCAGGACAGGGAGGGCGCTGGGGCGACGTGGCCAAATTACTGACCGATGGATGCTCGGGTGATGCAGAAGAAGCCACGTCATTCCTTGGAGGTGCAGAGCAGAAACAAAGCAAGAGAGGGGGGAGAGAGAGAGAGAGAGAGAGAGAGAGAGAGAGAGGCAGCTGGGCTGCAGATGGGCTGGGCCAGCAGGGGCAATAGAGCCGAATCACAAAAAGGTTTACAAATACGAATTTGAATTTTGGACAAGCACAAGAGTTTAAATCTCAAGCTCAAAATATTAGTTTTAGGGAAGCTATTTATATGCACACATTTTTTTAAAAGATGGTCAATTGACCTATTAGAATTTAAATTGCACATTTGAAATATGAACCTTTGCAACAGGTTTATAATTTGGAAATCAAAATATTAGTTTTAGGATTAAATGCTATAATTTAGCAAACACACAAATTGGATGACCAAGGTACTTACCTAATCAAAAATTAAAGAAAGTAATTACTTGCAAATAATTACTTGCATTCAAAGTTTAAATTCTAAAGTAAACATTTGCAAGAGAGCATACAAGATGTGCAAGAAGGGTATAAAATAAATAAGTTCAACCCCCTTTTTTTTATGGGCTAGATGAACCTTTTCTATATTTTCAAAGTATTTACTTTGCAAGCTTGCAAAAAAAATAGATTATCGAAAATGTTTAGAAGATGACATTCAAGTCTTGCAAGGAGGGTTTTATAATAAATATAATAACTCTATCCTTTAATAGAGGTCCAAAGAATATTTCTATCAAATAAATAAATACTTTAAGCAAAGCCATTAAAATAAGAATTTTGCAAATACTAAATGGTGGCAAAACCTGGTTATTGCTTTAGACATGAAATGCCATGTAGCAAAATCTATAATAGCCTTTTAAACCAAATAGGATAATTTTCCATTATAGCTTATTATATATCTATATACAAATATACATATATTTCTAACTACAAGCATATAGTAGCAGAAAAATGTTTTTTTTTGAATTCAGTGGCAAAATATTAATCTCATAAAATAATTCCATTATTTTAATATTTCAAATAATTTTCTTCATGTCCTAAATTTAGGATGTTACACAAGGCGAGCACCAAAAGCTTGCCTTTTTACCATCGCCTAACTGAACCGAGGTGGCTGCTCTAAAGAGATCCGTATCTACGCCAAAATGGTAATGTTGAGTACCACCCCATGATCTTTGATGGGCACTCTAGTTAAGCCAAAGCCAATGCGAATGGAGGGATTGATCGAAGGCGTCGATGTCTTTGACACCTAAAGTCATGCATACTTTGCTTCAATTGACAAGGCAATGATCTCCGTTGCTCTCCTATTCGTCCTTCCAAAGAAAACTTTGCCTGATCCTATCAACTTTCCTGATTGCCCACATTTCAAGTATAAGAAGCAATGAGGTGATAAACAAGCTTTAGCATAAGAGTTGAATTAGCAAGAACAAGGTGCCCCGCTTTTGAAAGAATCTTGGCTTTCCAAGTGGCTAGCTTAGCCCTTATTTTTTCAACCATCAACATGACGTCAGCCTTCTTGAGCTTGGTAGATCGTAGGGGTAGCCCTAAATACTTGCAAAGGGAAGCTCCTCTGTTGGATCGTCCGATTCAGGGAGATCAATTCATCCAACCGGTGATGGCAAATGGGATAAATTTCACTTTTATCTCAGATCCCTCTTGATGCCCAAGACCAGTCTAATAACATCAATTCCTATGGCATGGATTGGCAAAGAGCACAACATCATCCGCATAAAGAGAGAACCGCAACGTTGGCGCAGTAACCTGGAAAAATGGTTTAAATATCCCTTCTGCAAGGCTAGGTCAAACAACCTTGAGAGGGGCTCCATCGCGAGAATAAAGAGCATCGAGGAGGCCTCTTTGGTGCTTGAACCTAGGGCTGGGCGCTCCATTAAGGAACACGAGAAGATATTTGTCAAGAGTAGTAGAGCAACCCAACGCCACCAGCGTTGTCCAAAGCCAAAGTGTTGGAGGAGTTCTAAAATATACTCCCAACTAACGGTGGCTTCTCCCATGAATCACCGAGCTAGGCCGCGCCAAGCCTGTCGATGGCTTTGATGGCCGTGGTCGTGCCTTGGTCGGTCGTCCCAAGCCTGGTTGAGGCCACGGAGCACTCGACCTTCGCTGGGGCCATGCCGACAGCATGGTGTCGCTTGGCGCCGCTTCCCCCAAAACGTGATGCACCACGGACGAGAAGCACCTTAGGTAAGGGTAGCGTCCAAGACCACTAGCCCTTTAACTTTCAGTGATGCTTCCACCATGTTTTTGAATGTACCCATGGTGTCATTAATTAGAACCTTCAATCGAAGGCAGCCATGGCCAGAGAGATATTGCAAACGTTTTGGGGTGCACATCTCAACCGTCATGCATGATTTTACGTAATCTTCTAATTGTAGCTTCTTATCGTGCAATTGCTTGCATACATGCAAGCAGCCCAAGGTTTTGGTGTTTTGAAACACCATTTATGACCATGTCATAAGTTATTCAAAGACTTAAGTCTCTGATTGTTCTTCTAGTTATAGATCAAACAATCTGATTATTTTAGTTTAAACAAAAATGGATTGAAAGCAGCGTACTAATTTTCTATAATCTGATGCACAATTGATCTAATCTTGTCTCTGGCGTGTTGTCCAAATTGATGAACAATATGTGCAATTTCCATATGTTCGAGAGCAGTGCTGATAACGCGTATTAATCTATTAGCACAATGGTAGGAGAATTGAGAGAGGCTTGAGAGTATAGATGGCCAAACGAGCAGCCCGACACGGCCCTGCTCGGGCCTGACTAGGCACGACCGATAAACGGGTCGTGTCGTGCCGGCCCATGGACCGAGGCCATGGCCTCGGCACGACATGTAGCCTGCCATGCCGTGCCAGGTCGGCTCGAAGCACAACGGGCAATATGGGTCACATCAGCCTATTTAACAAATGGTTGATGAGGGTCAGATGGGTCACGTCGGCTCATTTAACAAATGATTGAGGAAATATGCTCAAAATAGACAAAAATGAGGCCACTAGGCTTTGAACCTATGATCTAAGGTTTTTCCCACCTCTGTTAGTCAGTAGGATGTCCGTGACAGCTCGAGCCCTATATACATTGTGTCGTGCTGTGCTTCGGGTCAAGCCAAAATGTAGTGCCTTGTACCGGCCCATTTAACCAGACCCATTTGGCCATCTATACTTAAGAGAGTGACTATTTTATTCATCATTACTTATGTTTACAGTGGACAAAAGCCCTTTACAGACACCGAGGATGCTACGACCTACGAAGAGATCCTCTTCGAGAAAAAACACTACAAAGAGGCACTATTTGATAATTTGTCTATAAATATGTCGGTTTTCTACCACTATGCTAACAGTGCTTTAAACATAATTGTTACTTTCCCGGAATTCTCAGTTGGCCTAAGCATTTAATCGGAAAGTAGCATCACGATATATCAGTTCAAGAAATAACTGGTAATCCCAAACCGTTAGATCGTGATCGAATGGTGTCAAACCCTCTTGGTGCGATGCTACGTAACGAGTAGATTCAGCAGCCGCACACCATCTCCGTTCCTCCCACCGGCCACCGCTACGAGCAATACCTAGCCGCCGCCGCCGTCCTTAATCATCTATGGAAACGTTCCCGTTCAGGTGTGACATTTGCGGGGCGATCATGATGCTCAGTGCCCGAGATGTTCGAGCACAGGGAGCCGTGCAGAGCGGCGAATCATCCACCGGCGGCCGGGGCATACCAGGCGCTAGCACCAACACCAGCAGTCGCCCCGCTTGGCCCATTTATCTATTCAAATACGCTTTCCTAGATCTGGTGTCCTAATCTGCATATCAATTCATTAGTTTTCACTCAACAGGCTACAAAGTTTGGTAATCAGAACTGAGGGTACTTATCGGATAGGCAGATAGAATCGTTGCATAGATCATAATCAAAGAGACCTCAATACCCTATGGTAAAAATGTGTTTTAACTTAATGTTAGGATATGCGCCGATACAAGATCATGAACGACACCAGGAGACACGATGTTTGGTAACGCAGTTCGGTTTTCGCCATAATGGTGATGGAAGAGTTTGGCTCAAATAGAAAAATAGAATCAAACTCCAGTTCCAAAGTAATTACACATATAAAAAAAGAAATCGATATGATACACGTCATAATCCATATTAGATTCCTCAAATTATTAAAGAAAAAGGGGGCAATTGATGAATTAGAGAAAGATCTACAAAAGGAAGTTAATTCTGTAAACCAAAAATTGTGATGCAGAATGCTTCTATCATGCATTTTATATTATACAATGTAGTGTGATGGAGGGGATTTGATGATACAATAAGCATGTATTTATATTCTTATTATATCGTTATGTTATCGCCATGTGGCACAATCCAAACCATATAAAACTAAATCTAGAATCATCTATAAAAATTCAATATTTTTATGTTTGAAAAAATATACAGCAATATCTTATCTTATTCTATTTTATTTTTTTACTTATTCGTATAACTTCGTATAATGTATGCTATACGAAGTTATTACGAATATTTGCATTTGCGAAAAACATAACTCAGTGTAATGCAAACTCGATGGGCCATTACATATAATATTGCTATTGAAAAATAATACAATGTAATGTGATGGAGGGGATTTGATGATACAATAAGCATGTATTTATATTCTTATTATATCGTTATGTTGTCGCCATGTGGCACAATCCAAACCATAAAAAACTTAATCTAGAATCATCTATATATGAAAAATCAAGATTTTTGTGGTTGAAAAAAATATCCAGCAATATCTTATCTTATTCTATTTTTTTACTTGTTGATCAAAGATAATACAACACAATAAATATTTAGTTCTATATATTTATATTTCATAGGGTGAATTGCATCAATACTATTATAAAATTCCCACTTTGCAAAAATTTCACTGTTGCGTCTATGACATGTGGGTCCATAGCACACATTTCATTGTTGCATGGGGTGACATATTTTGCGAATTAACAACTTTATAATGACATGTGTATAATTTTTCTATTTTCATATAATACATTTCTATGTAATATAACTTATAAAAATTATATTTTTAGAATATTGTAACATAAGCATGAATATCGACTTTCGATACATATAACACTTAGTTTTTAACTACATCTCATTATGTCATTCTTTTATTTGGATCAATTCATACAATATTGATGTGGTGACGTCTTGCACCAGTTCATCTCGAAGTAGGTCTGGATTAAGGCTTGGCCTGACCTGACCCGGATCCGGTTCTGTATATTACGTTACTCGTGAGCCTAGCCCAATCCATTAACCGTATTGATGCACGTATTATTATCACGCCATTACTATATTTGTGTATGTGGTTGGATTTTCATTTATCTAAGTGACTGGATTTGTGTATATGCCTAATTGCCTTTGGTTGGGATGAGAAATTTGTCTGCCCTGGTTCGGGTCAGTGCATCGCCGGTGCACCGGTGGGTCGGGGCGGGTCATGGTTTTGTACATCCGGGGACCAGGTCGGGTCGGGGTAGGGGGGCAGATTAAGGTTTTGTACATCCGGGGACCAGGTCGGGTCGGGGTAGGGCAGATATTGAGAATGGGTGGGACGGGTCGTGTCGAGTCGAGGCTTGACCTAGTTCCACCCTGTCTCATTAAGAACTCTAAACATAAGGTGTGGCAAAATTAGGCAAAGCTAATCTCCAACCAACCAACTCGATATGCAAATACAATGATTATCCCGTCGATCATATGATTACTTTCTTATAATTTCACTATTATTTCTGTTACTTATTTTTCAAAACTTGTAATTTAACAGCTATAAAATTACCATTATGGGAATTAGCCAACATGAGGATGGATATGTAGATGTGTAATGTTCGGCTCGAGATTTTTTTAGACCGTATTTATATTTTGGCTGCGGATGATGTTAACTAATCGATTTAGGTATTGTGCTGGTTTCTTAAAAAAAGACATCTGCACCATAGCTGTTGCTCGCATTGAATAAAGCGGAGTTTTACTGTAGCAAAAATTGAGAGTTTTCAAAAAGTGCTCTAGTAATTTTAAAAAGTAATTAAAAAATAGTTTTACAATATTGAGAATACTACAAATTACTACAACATGTTGGCTATATAAAAATAACAAAATTTGATATAGTAAAATTCAACTTCATTTTAAGCTGAATCAAACACGGACAGGCCTAGGCTCGGCCGGCCCAACAAACTGACGGGCCGGGCCATGTACCGGGCTATCCAGGTCTTGCTGGCCCATTGTGGCCTTGTCCGATGTCCTCCAGCTGATGCCTGATTCCTCGTCGGCTCCTCCACGACACCGCCAGGCCGCCGCCTCTGTCCGCCTCGCTCGCTTGTTGCCTCCTCGTTGGTGCCGCCTCACCACTGTGCGTTGCCTCGTTGGTGCTGCCTCACCGCCGTGCGTTGCCTCACCAATGGTACTGCTGCCTCACCTCCTCTGGATCCCAGATGCAGTGCCGCCCCTGCTCTCTCTCTCTCTCTCTCTCTCTCTCTCGTTTGGTTTTCCCCATGTCGTGTGATCTCGGTTTTTTTTGATAAATATGATTTACTTATTTTATTTTATTTTGATGATGAACCCTAAATCCCTTGAACATTCACGGTAGCCCGGGCAGCTGCCCCCTTGCCCGGACGGTGGATCCGCCACTAATGCTATGTAACGAGTAGATCCAGTAGCCGCACGCCATCTCCGTTCCTCCCGAACCTAGCCGACGGGCTAGCCCAGTTCGGCCAGGTTCGAGCCCGGTTGGTTCGGTTACTATGCGAACCGGGCCAACCGAGCCAGTGGGCCTGGGTCACGGCTTAGATTCAATTTGCATTGTAACTGAACTGAACTGGCCCGGCCAGGTTTTATATGGACTGGTTCATTTTAATTTAAAATATCTAAATAAATTAAGAAAAAACATTGTATTTCACAAATATACACTATAAATTGCGTAAATACATTATATATCATTAGAAATATATATACATAAATGAATATACATAAACCGAACCGAGCCAAAACCGAATCGTGCCGGCCCGTCACTATACGAACCAAACCGAGCCAGCCCGACGGGCCGAGGCTGAGGCCCAAGTTCAGTTCGTGAACCGAACCGAACCGGCCCGGTTTGGTGAACAGTGTGGGCCGGCCCGGTTCGGCCTTAGCCCGACCCGTTTAGCCACCTCTAGTTCCTCCCACCAGTCACCGCTACGAGCAATACCTAGTCGTCGCCGTTGTCCTTACGATCATCTATGGAAACGTTTCCGTTCAGGTGTAACATTTGTGGGTCGATCATGATGCTCACAGTGCCCAAGATGTTCGAGCACAGGGAGCAGTGCAGAGCAGCGAATCGTCCACCGGCGGCCGGGGCAAACCAGGCTCACCAGCAGTTGCCCTGCTTGGCCCAGCGCCGGTAGCTCCTAACGAGGCCCAGGCTCCACAGTGAAGGGTACACTTTTCTAGATCTGATGGTCCTGACCTATATTTATCTATTCAAACTAGCTTACCACGCCGCACGTTGTGCGGGACATAAAGCCAATAAAAGTATATTGCACATACTTTTATTCCACATATTCGTACTAATGTGTATGATATAATGTATTGTGTGTATATACAATAAAAATAAAGTGAAAAGAAAATACTCTTGGTCTAAAGCCAATAAAAGCATATTCCACGTACTCTTATTCCACATATTCATACTAATTATATGGTACAATGTGCTGTGTATATATATAATAAGAATAAAGTGAAAAGAAAAGGCTCTTGATTTAAAAGAACTTAAACATATTTTGATTCTATTACTGCTATTTGCTAGCTTCTCACCATTCAAATATTAACATGAAGTTTCAGTACGTAAAATAAATTTTGTCAAATTTGTGAAGCATGACTATGCAGAGCAATAATAAACAAAATACAATGCGTAGAAAAGAACAAAAAGGAAACGCATGAAACACAACGACAGACTTACTAACATTGAGCTAATTATCAGTTCACCATTTTATTGGATTTAATTGTAATTATGCTATTTTGGTAAGTTTTTTTTTATTTTTTTAGTTCGCCGTAAAGAACCTATAACCAAAGCGAATGATAAAATATTTTTAAATTTATTTTTGAATTGAACCGTAGGATGCCCAGAATGGCTAGTTATTTTGTATACCCTTACCATCATACTATGCCCTTTTTTCCTTGCTTTTAAATTTTTTTGATGCCGGGAAAAATCTTTTTTAATTTTTTTTAGTTTGCCGCAAAGAACCTAGAACCAAAGCGAATGATAAAATATTTTTAATTCATTTTTGAATGAAACCGTACGCTGCATAGAAATGGCGAGTTATTTTGTGTACCCTTACTATCATACTGTCCTTTTATTTTTTTTTTTTCCTGTTTTTAAAGTTTTTCGGTGCTGGAAACACAGAAGACAAAAAGATAGCAGCAGTAGATGAATAGCATTCATGAATCACAGGTTAAAGTTGATGTCTCTGCTCATCCAAACGTTGACGTGCGGTTAACCAGAATTAGTCCATCATGGTCCTGATTAGCAATTAGCCGTCGAAGTTGTGATTTGAAGACCTAAAAAAAGTTAAAGACAACGTATTCGGTGCAAATATACATTAGTGGCTAACATGCTTGCAACAGATCTGGATCATCAGATCCATGAAAAGTGGTTCTGATTTGTTAGCATGTTAGCACCGTATTGACATTTGCATTAGATATGTTATCAAAGTTAAAAAGCGTTAAATACAAATATCGACGTTAATGGTAGCATATTACTTCTCATCATCTCGCAATCAACGTGCTACACCATATATACCTCCATCCGCTCACCTGCATCATGGGTAAAATTTATTTTGACACTGTACGTTTTGGACTTTGGAGTTAGAGATTTTTTAAAAGTGAGGAAGAGGATCAGGAGTAAAAAGAGGATATATATACGGCCGCCACCCTTCGTCATTCCCGGCCTCGTGACCTCTCCCTCCCCCTCTCCGTCGGCCGGCACGGCACACCGCGGCCTTCATTGGAAGCCCAGTCCTGACCTTCTTTCCTCTCCGAAACTGTACTAGCGCCGCTAGCTCCTGCAGCGAACATCAGTCCCTAGCTCCGTCGACCTTGCTAGCGATGAAGCATTCTTCAAGCGGCGGCGGCGCCATTGGGTATTGCATCAAGATTCCTCAACGTCTTGCTAGAAAACGGCGGCTCCCAGCCTCGCATCTCCGGCAGCACAGGCCATAACCACTGCGCCGAGCGCCACGGTACAGGGCGACGGGCGCGGGGTTTCGGGGGGCTCACCGGGCAGAGGAGACTGTTGCAGGGGAGACCCTTGCCGGAGCTAACTCTCCCACCGGTCACCGGTGCCATCTGATCCGTGACTCCTCCGCCTCGATCCGGTCCGGTGGATCTACGATGATTTCTTAGACGGGAGATTGTGGACGCCCCGAAGGCAGGTAAAAGCAGATCCGTCGTGGCCATGGCTGCAGCGAGATGCTCCTCCGGTGATCTACGAGAATTATGCACCGATATGCACCGCTCCATCCAAACCATCCGCCTCCCCCCACTCATCTAGACGTCAGCGCGTCGTCTGACCTAGCTTCGCTATCGAACATCCCTTCCGTATAGACTCATCACCTCGTTCTAAACCGGTAGTCAGAGACGGGCACCACCTGACCGACGGTTGGATCCGCCCCTACCGGTAGTGGTAAATTATTGTTGTTGTTTTTTAAACCTCATGGCCCGTAAATGGTGGAATGCTTAAGAAATGGTAGTATAATTAATTACCGGTACATAGCTCCAACCGGAAGTGATACATCACCACTGGTTATTTCATCAACCGGCAGTGATATTCATAATCACTACCGGTTCGTATATCCCCGATGAGAAAATCAAGGTCATAACAACCGGTAGTGATACGTGAACACTATAAATTTGTTTTCCCATCTTCTTCTTAGGTCTCTCCTCATGTTCATTTAATTATTTTCATTTTTTTCCTCATTCCCCAAGCATGAAAACCTTCGCTCTCCCCTTCACATTCCCTGATGTCGAACATTCGACACTGATGTTGAATATTTATATATGATGCCGACCTCAATCCTTACACCTTCGCTGTATTTTTCTCCTCCGTTGCTAATCTAAGGACATTCCCGAGAAATCCCCGAAAATTCAACTGTCAAGATTTCAGTTGCATTTCGAAATAGTACTAATTGAAAAACTTTATTGCAACTAGGGCTATTCTACAATATAGATACACATCCAAAATATCACTTCTATACCACATGCATGGCTCGAGTGTAAGGTATAACTTAGACATCTATGTCAAATTTTTCCATGTCTTCAAGTGAAAAGTCATCTGTAGTAAAAACAGGGCCTACACATAGGAAGGGTAGCCCACATAAAATCGAGTAAGCACATCAATTGTACTTGTATAGATGGCCAAATGGGCCGGGCTAAATGGGCTGGCACGAGGCACGATATTTTGGCCCGGCCCGAAGCACAGCGCGGCACGATATAGATAGGGCCTAGGCTGGCACAACCCGGTTGGCCGTGCCATGCTTGGGCCGAAGGCTAGGCCCGTGGGCCCGCACGATTAGTTTTTGTTTTGTTTTCATTTAATAGTATGTATATTAGAACAAACTAAAATGGAATAAACATCCTATTGGCTTGTAGAGGTAGGAACAATCCTTCGATCTCAGGTTCAAAGCCTGATGGCTTCATTTTTGTCTATTTTGAGTATATTTCCTCGGTCATTTGTTAAATGGGCCGATGTGCTTGGCAGGCTATCATTCCATGTCCGGGCCTTGGCCTCGGTGTATGGACAGGGCCAGCCGGGCCTAAATGGGACTGTGCCTAGTCGGGCCTGGGTCATGCCGGGCCGCCCGTTTGGTCATCTATACGTACTTACAGTTTTCCATATGCAAGCCTATTATTTAAATGCCAGGTTTAACAAAAATATACAGAGATATTTAATATGAGACTTAATGCATATTTTAATAATATTTTCAAAAATCCTACATTTTTGTCGATTCTTTTTCTATAATATTTTAAATGAGATTTTTGTTATTGACCTGATCCAATACCTTCTCGATATCAATGAAAAGTTTTTAAACATCATTTTGATATGTGACATGTCACCTAAAAACTAAGTAGAAACGGTGGCTCCATTGCGTATCTTAATATTATTTTCATCATTAATACTTTCCTTTTTTCAAACTCACCTTCTCTCTGCTCATTGATTTTATAATTTTGGAATGAGCGTAAAAATGATTTTTAAGGAAGAAACCATCTCATTCTCTCTTCTTATTAATTCTGCCACACATCACCTTTTCATCCTACGTGGCATAGGAAGAAATAATGAAAGAACCCTATTGTAAGTGCCCTTATGACCGTGCGTGTGCATGTATGAAAAAGGTAATTATCTGGGCTAATGAAGGGTGATGCACGCACACGTTCATCCATGGCAGCGGCATGCGGATAATTAAGTATAGCAAATTACTCCAGCATGCATGTGTATGTGTGAAAACTGAAAAGGTAATTATCTCGGCTAATGAAGGGTCATGCACACTCACGTTCATCCATGGCAGCGGCATGCGTATAATTAAGTGCAGCAATTTATTTGCATGCATGTGCATGTGTGAAAAGGGTCGGTAATTATCTCTGCCATAATTACCTGCACGGCAACAATTTGCAGCTTTACTTTTGCTCAAAAACAATTTGCAGCTTTACTATAGAACTGCATTAAAATGCATAATGTGGTTTATTGGATTGACCAAACTGAAGAAGAATATGCTTTAGGGAGAATTTTGTTAGCCAAAGTAGATTAGCGTGGATATTGATATTTTAGTTGTTGAAGACCAAAATGATTACTATGTTTTGCAATTTGCATTGTATTATATAGTATATACCATGCTTTATACAACTATATGCAACACGTACGTACTGTCACTTAACTGCTGACACTGGTTACCACAAAGTCGATATGACCATTTATGATATCGTCAGCTTTTCATGGACCATATATTTTTTTTCCTCTTGCTGACTATCGAGTCATTGTCAGTAACAACACTAAATTTGGTCCGCAGTTAAACTAGTACTAGTTTCTTGCCTTGTACCTGAAGGTGAAAAGTAAATTTGCCAGCGCGCGCTTTCGCACATAGAGTGAGCGCGGGAGGAGAGAGGGAGGGAGGGAGAGAGAGAGATATAGTACGGCATGGATAAAATTTGAATTCAATTTTGAATTTCACAGTTTGCAGAAATTTTAGGTTGCTACATGCATGGTCTCCGGGCAATCATACGCATCTAGAAGAAAACTTTTTGTACCACGCTCTTTCTTTAAGAAAACTATAAATAGATTGTACTACCTCCGGTCATAAAAATAAGTTGTCATTGACTTTTAAACACGTCTTTGGTCTTATTTAAAAATTTAGTGCAAACATGTATATAAATGGATTTTTTTCATACATGCCATTACGAAGTTCGCTTATTACAAGTATACTGTCATTACAATATCCAGTGACACAGAACAATTAAACAAAGACCACAGCAGATTCGATTAGGACAGACATTAGCCATTCAAAAGACAACTTCTAATAACAGACAAAACATTCTGAACTGAAAAGCTTCTCCTCCATCCTCCAGGAACAGCGCCTTCCTCTACTCCTTCTGTTTTGACTAGGAATTGCAAGCAGAATTTTTCCTCCCCTGTATGTTGCCAGCATCTCCACCCTCTGTAATACGTCTACTATTCCAACTTTTCCCTTGCTCAGCCTGTGTCAATCCTGAAACAAAAACACCCAGCTGATGGGAACACATTCTAATGGCCTCTTGCATCTCGTCCGACAAAAGACTTGACCAGAAATTCAATAAAGCACACACCATGTGCAAAACAGAAAGCGGAGTCTTAACTTTGACCCCATCAAAACAAGATTTGTTTCTATGAATCCAGATACTCCAGCAAAACGAGGCTAAACAAAAAGTGTGAATTTTATTACTCACCCTCCAACCCTTCGCCATCCAAAGATATTATTATAGATGCCACTAGATTTGCAATAATCTATCACAAATGCCATTCTCGGAATTTTCTGAGGTTTTTTTTTGTTTTACGCGAGCCAAATACACCAAATAGATCAAAATACGGCCTCCGACATATGGGCCTACTTGTCACCCTCTCCACTCCTTCCTCCTTCCTCCCACCTCCCATCCCCAACTCCTTCGGCGGCGGCGGCTGGTGGCGCAACACGACGGCGGCTTCGGATTCAGCGGCGCGGCGGCGGCTGCTTCGGCTTCAGTGGCGCGGCAGCGGCTGTTTCGACTTCGGTGGCGCGGCGGCGGCTGCTTCGACTTCGGTGGCGCAGCAGCGGCTTCGGCGGCGCGGCGGCGGTGGCGCTGCAGCGGGCGGTGGGCGACGACTTCAGCGGCGGGCGGCAATGTGCTCCGGTGAGAGCAGCGGAGGAAGGAGGAAGGAGGAAGAAAGAGCTGAGCGTATGACGTGCGGGTCCCATTTGTCAGGGTGTTTTTTGTCCTTATTTTGATCGTATTTGGTGTATTTGGCTTGCGTAAAACAAAAAAAATCCAGAAAATCCCGAGAATGGCATCTGTGATAGTTTATTGCAAATCTAGTGACATCTATAATAATATCGACTTTGCGATGACATATCTGTAATAAGCGAACTTTGTTATGGCATGTATGAAAAAAATTCATAAATATAAGTCATGCTTAAATTATCTTTAAAGATAAAGGAAATAACAACAAGCTAAATGATACCTTACATAGTTTTTTGAATAAGGCGAATGGTCAAAAACATGTTTAAAAATCAACGGTGACTTGTTTTTATGACCGGAGGTAGTATATCCAGAAGAATTTTCATGGCAATACTAATCAATTATCACTAAAATCAACCCATGTGCTCTCACATGATAGTCTGTCAGCTGTCGAAACCCCGCTTGCTTCTTGGTCTTGCCCCAATTGGTAAGACCACATGGTTGTGACGTCATCGTCGGCTCTGTCATTCACCGTCATAATGGTATATATCTGCGTCGAGCGACTTGGGCACGAAGGCAAATTCTCCGCCACGACAAACAAGATTAGCATGGATGGTCTCTGGCCAATCATAGAACATTGGAAGGAAGACTCTATCCTGCATCCACTTAAAATCGGTCTTCTTCATGATCGTCGTGAATGTGCCGGTAAACAGCGTCCGGCCCTGCAAGCTCTCCATCTTCTCCCACTCCATGGTGTCTTCGATGAGCCTGACGACGTGGACCGGCGCCCTCTGAATCTGATCGCCGACTAGGACGGCCATTAGCTCGCCTTGGTCGGACTCTACCAGGTAATTAGCATGAGCGGTGGATTGGGGGAGGGGCATGTCGACTGGTGACTAACTGGGGGGTCACCGCCGGCAATGATTATATATGAGGCGATGCACAAGATCCAAACTCGATGGTAGCACAAGACAAGGATTTATACAGGTTCAGACCCTCATGGCGGAGGTAATACCCTACGTCCTGTGCTCTGGGATTATATGGGGTATATGTGTACAAGATGATGATCAACATGGGAGATGATCAAGCTGTAGATCTAGATGTGTAATTCTCTAGATGTAGATGAAGATGCCGAACTATGGCCCCCT